>SEYY01020936.1:120000-127500 GCA_009176605.1 Armadillidium nasatum
CGAAGAATTTCTCATGAAAAACCCTTAATAATATATCAATATTGATTGTGAAGAAAGAAAAAGTAACAAAAATGCACATACACACATACTCATAAACATTTACAAATACACAAACCTTCATACCCAAATCTCCACACCTACGCTAATCTCGCTTACGTGGTCTAATAGAAATACAAATACTCACACTTCAACACACATACATTTCTATATACACATATCTAAAACCGTACACCCATTTTACGAATATGCTGCACATGTATGTAAAGTTTGTGAATGAAAGATTTTTTAGTGGGTGGTTTCCGGTTTTTTGGGGTTCGAAGCCTTCAAGAAGTGTTTTTATTATTATTATTATTATTATTATTATTATTATTATTATTATTATTATTATTATTATTATTATTATTATTATTATTTATTATTATTATTATTATTATTATTATTATTATTATTATTATTATTATTATTATTATTATTATTATTATTATTATTATTATTATTATTATTATTATTATTATCATTATTATTATCATTATTATTATTATTATTATTATTGTTATTATTATATTATTATTTTATTATTATTATTAATGTTATTATTAATTTATTATTATTATTGTTTTATGATTATTTTCATTTTTATAATAATTTTTATTATTATAATTATAATTTTTATTGTTATTACTATTATTATTACTATCATTATTATAATAATAATTATTATTATTGATATTTTTATTATTATTAATATTATTATGACTGTTATTATTAATAATATTAATATTATAGTTATTATTTTCATTGTCAATGTAATAATTATAATTTTCATTATTATTATAATTATTATTATTATTATTATTATTATTATTATTATTATTATTATTATTATTATTATTATTATTATTATTATTATTATTATTATTATTATTATTATTATTATTATTATTATTGCTATTATCAATAATATTATTATTACTATTACTCATGGAAAGCTTTTCAGGCCTAACCTACCCACCATTCTGCTTCTTCAATTAATATCTCCTATCGAAGAGAAGAAGCTGTTTTAGATCATGATAAAATAGTACCAGTTTTTTATCAATTTCGAATAGATTCAATCTTTAACTTGTATTCTGTGGGTATTACAGGTTTCAATTTAATATTTTCAAGGAGAAACGTACGTTGTACAATTTAAATACAAAAAAAAATATATATATAAATATTTTTTTAGAAAGCACTTTCCTAAATTAACACTGAAACTAATAAAAAATGCAATAAAAAAATTAAAATGGCGTCCTATGAAAAAAAAAAAATATTCTACATATTATGAGGCTATGAAAAATTTAGAGAGACATTTTTATGAATGAAATTTGAAAATTTTAGACTTTCTCGTTTTGGTAAATATTTCATTCATAAAAACAAACGAGGAAGTCTAAAATCTTCAAATTTGAAGTCTTTTTATTCCGATACATTTTTCTTCTCTTGAGAAGCTATTTTTTTTTTTTTTTTTTTTTAAAGTAGCATTTTTCTATACAATAAAATTTTATTTGGAAATGTAAGATAATGCAAAACATTTGAAGAAAATTTCAGATTTATTTTTACTCTCATTATATATATATATATATATATATATATATATATATATATTATATATATATATATATATATATATATATATATATATATATATATATATATATATATATATATATATATATATATATATATATATATATATATATATATATCAGTAAATTAAAAAGAGAAAAGTCAAATATGCATAAAATTCGTTGGATGAAAATTGAAGGTAGAATAATAAATTAATGTAATTTCAAATTAAAATTTCGATCGAGGTTGAATAATTCATCCTTTGATAGATTGGTCTTGGAGAGAGATAAGAGATAAGAGATAAGAGATAAGAGTATTTACTTTACATTACTCTTAATATGAACATGGGCTAATTTCTTTTTTTTATGCTTCCGTTTTTTTAAGGTTAGGTTAAGTTAGGCTAAGTTAGGTTAGGTTAGGCTAGGTTAGTAAAAACCAAATATATAAAGAAATATATGAATAAATAAATAAATAAATAAATAAATAAATAAATAAATAAAAAATCATAAACAAATAAATTAAAATAAAATAATATATCAAATAAAGTAAAATAACATAAAATAAAACATTTAAGAGTATTTTCAGATTTAACGTCAAATTTTGATATTAAAATATTAATGAACCATAATGTTACTTCTCATGGGAGCTTTAAATTTACATTTAAAATTAAAATAAAGTATATATATATATATATATATATATATATATATATATATATATATATATATATAATATATATATATATATATATATATATATATATATATATATTATATATATATATATATATATATATATATATATATATATATATATATATATTATATATATATATATATATATATATATATATATATATATATATATATATATATATATATATATATATATTATTAATTAAAAAAAATTAAAAAAAATTTTAAATAAATAAAATAATAAATAATAAAATAAATAAATAAATTATAAAGTAAAAAAGTTTAAAAATATTCATTTTTACAAAAAATAACAATATTCTCTTTTATATTTTAATTTAATACCTCAATCCTTTTAGAAAGGGATAATCGAAAGAGATAGATCAAGATGGAACACTTTTAATATATATATATATATATATATATATATATATATATATATATATATATATATATATATATATATATATATATATATATATATACGCATGGAACAACAATACACCGTGGAATAAAATTTTACAATTTCTAATCTGCTACTGGGGACTCGAACCCTGATCTCTCAGATGATATGAAAAAGCGCTAACATCCACACCACGAAAGTACAGAAGGAAATCGCTAGACCGTTCCATTTACTCTGTTGCACTTTGATTTGTTCCTTTCCGCGTTTCATCTTCTCAGAGGGTCTCTAGAATACCGTTGACTTACATTAGAGTGTTTATGCTCCCAAAACCTTTCCCATTCTTCACATGTTTTCTACAAGTTTGCAAACGCTTGCACCTAAATTACTTATTAAATAAATTGAAAAATGGCTATATATATATATATATATATATATATATATATATATATATATATATATATATATATATATATATATATATTATATATATATATATATATATATATATATATATATATATATATATATATATATATATATATATATATATATATATATATATATATATATATATATATATATATAATATATATACTCTAACGCATCTTAATTTTCAATTCCTATGAAAGGAAATTTGAAAGGTAAGCAAATTTTATTTTTCCTAAAATCTATTTTGGTCTGAAAAATTTGTTTTTCACGTTTCACAAAATATAATGTGTATTGACTTTATATCATATATAATATAATAATTGCGAATTTAGCATTATTTTTTTTCATAATGTAATTTGATATAGAAAAAATTAAATTCTAAAATCTAAAATTACAGGAGATAAGACAAGATTAATTGGAATTATTGATATTTCTCGTATGCATCGTTTTTTCTAAGAAATATCGATATATCGGAGCCTATAGATATTTTTTCGAATTGTTTTCAAATTTTCCAGTTTGAAACAAATATTAGTTATAAAAATCTGTGCGATATCAAATTTCACACTCGTTAGTATATATATATATATATATATATTATATATATATATATATATATATATATATATATATATATATATATATATATATATATATATATATATATATATATATATATATATATATATATATATATATATATATATATATATATATATATATATATATATATATATATATATAATATATATATATATATATATATATATATATATATATATATATATATATATATATATATATATATATATATATATATATATATATATATATATATATATATATATATATATATATATATATATATATATATATATATATATATATATATATATATATATATATATATATATATATATATATATATATATATATATATATATATATATATATATATATATATATATATATATATATATATATATATATATATATATATATATATATATATATATATATATATATATATATATATATATATATATATATATATATATATATATATATATATATATATATATATATATATATATATATATATATATATATATATATATATATATATATATATATATATATATATATATATATATTATATTACTTATATGATATATAATTATATATAATTATATTTATAATTTGAATTTTTTAAGCCACACCTCACGATCACTAATGGTACCTTATGGTTTTTCATGGTCCAACACGATTCTTCACAGGCTCTTACGACCCTAATTGCATCTCAGGAACCCCAAAACACCTCCATGTCCCTCACAACCACTTACTGCATTTTACCTTCCCTCACTTCATGGCCCTCACATTCTCTCACAACATCTGACGGTCCTCACAAAACTTTAGTGCACCTCTCCTTCAGTTTGCTATACGTCCCATCGCAAGTCCTCAAGGATTTTGACCTTTCCCGGAAGAACTTACAGAGAGATCTTCTTTAGGAGTTTAAACTGTATAAATTATAGTTCGCTACGCTATTCTCTTTTTTTATTCATGGTAAAGCCATTTTTAAGAATAAATAACAAAGGTTTGAGATATAATTTAAAACAATTTAATTCGATAATTATTTATGATTAAGAAAAGTTAAGATAGATTTTTTTTTTGGTAAAGGGGAGTTATTCATAAAAAAGAATTTTATTTATATTAAAATTATTTAAAAAAATTAATTAAGTAATTTAAGTGGTATAAAATAAATCATAATTTTTTTTTAAAATTTTTAAAAATTTAAAATTTAAAAAAAAAATTAATTTATTTTATTTTATAATTATATATATTATATATAATTATATATATATATATATATATATATATATATATATATATATATATATATATATATATATATATATATATATATATAGCACAACAAGTATGCCTAGAGTTACTTCCAATAATATCTTGCGGTAAACCATTACAAAAATTGATTACCCTGTTGTTAAAAAAAAAAAAAAAAAAAAAAAAAAAAAAAAAAAAAAAAAAAAAAAAAAAAAGTGAATTGAATATAAAGAGAAGAAACTGACAATGAGCCAATAATTAAAAGTAATTGTAAAACTTTTGAAGTAAATACATTTAAGCTTCTGGATCTTCCACTTCTTTCATTTTGAAGGCACATCGTTCATTGTATTTTTAAAGTCCTTTTAATTTTCAATTTATTTTGGAAGAACGATTTAAAGAGTAACTCTCTCTCATTTTTCTTGCTAAACCGCTTTTCATTGTTATCTGTAAATAATGCTAGGCTTGAAAGGTAATTTTTCTTTTTCGATTTTCGTTGAGCGTCTTTGGGAAGGATTTTCGGGTAATCTGTCTCATGTTAAAAAGGTTTATGTTGTGGCTTTAAAAAAAAAAAAAACGAAAAAAAAAAAAAAAAACCGAAGAAAAAAAGCTTCATAGTTAGTTGTTTATTTATATTTTAAATTTTGTAAAAGTTAGATCTATTTTTAATATCAGAAAACTAGTTTTTTTTTTTTTTTTAGTTTGTGTTTAATTTTATTATCAGTATTATTTAAAATTAAAAAAAAAAAAAAAGTTTTTTTTTTTTTTTTTTTTTTTTTTTAACCAATACATTACAGTATTGCAACATTTAATTTACACGTCAGACTGATGTTATTACATGTTAGAATTAGTATTTGAGTATTCTATTGAATTTCAAAATATCTCAATCGACGATTTAATTTCTGAAGGTATGTAATTCTTTCGAGGCAAAACGTTATTGAATTCCTATACGAGGAGTTCCAATCGATCAAACTTCTTCCTTCTCTTATTGCTGTTGTTGTTGTTGTTGTTGTTGTTGTTGTTGTTGTTGTTGTTATTGTTGTTGTTATTGTTGTTGTTATTGTTGTTATTGTTATTGTTGTTGTTATTGTTGTTGTTGTTGTTGCTGTTATTTTTGCTGTTGTTGTTGTTGTTGTTGTTTTTAGTTTGTTATTTTTTTCTGTTTGTTGTTTTTTTTTTATTTTTTGTTGTTGTTATTGTTGTTTTTTTTGTTGCTTTTTTTATTGTTTTGTTGTTGTTACTATTGTTTTTATTTTGTAATTATTATTAGTATTGTTTTTGTCACTGTTATTCATCTTTTGTCGTTAATGTTTTTGTCCTTTTTATTGTTTTCGATGTTGTTATTTTGGTGGCTGTAGTTGCTGCTGTTGTTTTAGTTCTTGTTTATCTTGTTTATTTGTTTTTGCTGTTATTATTTTGTTTTTGCTTTTTTTTTTTGTTTTTTTATTGTTGTTGTTTTTATTGTAATATTTATTATAACTTTTTATTTATTTTCATTTATTTGTATGTATTCATCATTTTTATTTAATCCATTCCATCCATCTTTCTCCTTTTTTCTTCATTATCTTCATTTTCTCCTTTCTTAAATGTTTTCTCAAAAAAAAAAAAAAAAAAAAAAAAAAAAAAAAAAAAAAATTGTTTGTCAATCAATAACTTCCCTTTAGATATTATCACTTACATTTCATTTGTCATCACTCATTGTTAACACAGCCTGACAGGTTTTTTATTTTATTTTATTTTTTATTATTATAATAAAGGATAATATAATATAAAATAAGAAAGATTTATATATAGGATAATATATTATTATAATATAATATATTATATTTAATATATATATTATATATATATATATATAATATATATATATATAATATATATATATATATATATTATATATATATTATATTATATATAATATATATATATTATATATTTATATATTTATACTATAAACCCTTAATTATGAAAAAAAAAAATAAAAAAACAAAAAAACAAAAATACAAAAAAAAAAAACAAGCTAAAAACGAGAAAACAAAAAGTTAAAAAAGGAACCGAGCTCTCTATCCCTCACATGGGGATCCTTATTCAAAGGAATCAGAAAAAAGCAAAAAGAAGAAAGGAATTTTAAACTTAGAATTTATTTTAAATTGGATCAACTAAAGTTTTGAAAAATCATTTTTAATAAATTTCATTGTAATAATGTTCATTTTATAATAATTGTCTTAATTATCACCTTTATTTCACCAAATTATTTCTTTAAATCCTATTTCATTTTTAACTAAAATAAGGATTTTTTAAAACTTTTCATTTGTCGTTATCAATTTGTTTATAAGAAACTAAAAATTTTGCAATGATCATAATCATTTAAATGTTGATCTCAATTTTTCGTCTTCGCAGCTTATGCTATAAAAACCCACGTTGTATTGTCCTATCATTTATGCGACTTATTAATATAAATTTTTCCTTTATAATATTAGGGACCGATTGTATATAAGAAACCATATTTGAGAAAAGTTTTTTTGTTTGGGAATTAGT
>SEYY01020936.1:150000-157500 GCA_009176605.1 Armadillidium nasatum
ACAGGGACGCTGCCTTCAGGGATTACCGTCGTCTTCAAACTCCAGAAACTCATGCATCTTATATTTCATCCCGGAATCGTGCAAAATCTATTCTCCGTAATACTAAAAACTCCTTTCTCCGCTCAAAATGCAACAATCTTTCTGGCTCTACATCCTCACGCCCTTTCTGGCATTTTGCAAAAAAATGTCAACTCTAACTTTGCTTCTTCCTCTTTCCCTCCTTTAGTATCTTCTGACGGTACAACTGCCGTTTTGCCTTCCTCTAAAGCTGAACTCTTTGCTCAAACTTTTGCCTCCAATTCAACCTTAGACGATTCCGGAGCTGTTCCTTCTCCTTCCAACCCCCTCCAACTCATTTATGCCTAAAATTATAATTTCTTCTAAAGACGTTATTTCTGCTCTCTCTGAGCTTAACACTAAGAAGGCGTACGGTCCTGACGGTATCCCTCCTGTGGTTCTCAAAACTTGTGCTTCGAGCTTGCACCCTGCCTTGGTAAACTTTTTCGCCTATGTCTTTCTACTTCAACCTTCCCTTCTTGCTGGAAACGTGCGCTCATTCAGCCTGTGCCGAAGAAGGGGGACCCCTCTCAGCCCTCTAACTATCGTCCAATTTCTTTAACCTCCATTCTTTCTAAAGTTTTCGAATCTATCCTTAACAGGAAGATTTGGAAACATCTCAATTCTTCTAATCTTATCTCTGATCGCCAGTATGGCTTTCGTAAGAAACGCTCTACTGGTGATCTCCTTTCCCTTCTCTCTGACTCTTGGTCCTCCGCTATTCGGCATTTCGGTGAATCTTTTGCTGTTGCGCTAGACATATCGAAAGCTTTCGATAGAGTCTGGCACAAAGCTTTGATTTCCAAACTTCCCTCTTTCGGAATCTATCCTTCTCTCTGTGACCTTCTCTCTGATTTCCTTTCCGGTCGTTCTATAGCAGCTGTTGTAGACGGCCACCGCTCTTCCTTTAAATCTATTAACAGTGGTGTTCCTCAAGGATCTGTCCTGTCCCCAACACTTTTTCTACTATTCATTAATGATCTTCTCTCTGTTACTTCATCTCCTATCCACTCCTATGCTGATGACTCCACCCTTCATTACTCTTTTCAATTTGAAAGGCGCCCCTCTCAACAACAGTTACTAGACGCAAGGAGGGTTGCCTTGGAGCAGCTGACCTCTGATCTATCTCGTATTTCTAATTGGGGCAGAGAGAACATGGTTGTTTTCAATGCCTCCAAAAACTCAATTCCTCCATCTCTCCACTCGACACAATCTTCCACACAACTATGATATCTTCTTCGAAAACACTCGACTCAGACCTTCATCTGTTCTTAATATTCTCGGTGTTTCCTTTTCTCGTGATCTTTCTTGGAAAGATCACATTACCTCTCTTTCTAAACAAGCTTCTAAGAGGTTGGGTGTTCTGAGGCGCCTTCAGTATTTCTTTACTCCACCCCAGTTGCTTGCTCTGTATAGGGGTGTTGTTCGCCCCTGTATGGAGTATGCTTCCCATATCTGGGGTGGTTCCACACATACAGCTCTCCTAGAGAAGGTGGAGTCTAGGGCATTTTCGTCTCATCAACTCTCCTGCTCTTACTAACTCTCTTCAATCTCTTTCTGCCCGTCGAATCGAATTGTTGCGTCACTCTCTCTTTACTATCGCTATTACAATGGACACTGCTCTTCTGAACTCTCTCGTCGCATACCTCCTCCACTGAGAAGGGCTCGTGCGACTCGACTTTCCACACAGTCTCATCCTTTCTCTGTCCAACTCTCTGACCCCAGACTTAACCGCTATGCTCTGTCCTACATGTACTCTACTGGTAAAGTCTGGAACACACTCCCTTCTTCTATTTTTCCCAACTTCCTATGACTTACACACCTTCAAACGTCGTGTATCGGGACATGTCGGCCTTTAGTTTGACCAGGCTTCCGTCTTTTCCCCCAACTCTGGTGGAATTTTGGTAGGCCTCTGGCCTTTGCCCACCAGAGGTGATATATAAAAAAAAAAAAAAAAAAAAAATATATATATATATATATATATTATATATATATATATATATATATATATATATATATATATATATATATATATATATATATATATATATATATATATATATATATATATATATATATATATATATATATATATATATATATATATATATATATATATTATATAATAATTATAATTTAAAATTATTTTTATTATAATTATTTTAAAAATTATTAACATTATTTTATCAATATTATTATAATTTTCATCTTCTTTATAATTATTATTATTATTATTATTATTATTATTATTATTATTATTATTATTATTATTATTATTATTATTATTATTATTTATTATTATTATTATTATTATTTTTATTATTATTATTATTTTCTAAGAAAATATTTCCTTCTCTCTTTTATTTTATTTAATTTCCAAAAAGAAACTTTTTAATTTTCTTTTTTAACTATTTTTGGTTCGGATTGGATATTTTTTTTTTTTTTCTTCTTTTAAAGAATCTAATCTGTAAAAAATAAGATTTATTTTTTTGGGGAGCCAAATATAAATTTTAAATCAGGAGTAATAGTAATAATAATAATAATAATAATAATAATAATAATAATAATAATAATAATAATAATAATAATAGTAATATTAACTTATGTCGATCATTCCTTACATAAAGTAAACTTTCAGCTACTTACTGGAATTTTATTTTTTTTTATTTTAAAAAACTTAAAACTTTCGAATCTTACAAACTCGTTAGGCCTAGTTTGTTAAAGGTCAAAAATGTTCTTTCTTTTTTAATAAAATGAAAGGAAAGATTTTTTTTAATATTTTACGAATATACATCAGTCAAACACTAGTTCGAATCTAACAGAACACTCTCCGGACATTAACCGAACAGCAGCAGGACACCAAAGAGGCACAAGAAGTACACCAATTGAACATCAGTTAAAAGCCCTTTGGAATAAGTCAGAAACGAGCTTCACTCCAATCGAACACCACTAGTAATTGAAGTCCAAATGTAACAGCAATTTTCAGATACAGTATACCATGTCTTTTTTTTCCAGCAAAATCCGCTTCACATTTTCGAATCCTAAGCTAAAGGAAATTGAATGTAAACTTCGGAACACGAAAGAGACGGATTAAGATATTTTTCACTTTCTAAATGAAAGGAAGCAACCATCTCCTTCACGCATTTCAATATACTCAAACAAGCAAAATCATAAAACATGAATTTTGTTTTCCTTATTGCATGAACAAGAGGAAAGGTATTAAGATACACTGCAAAAATTGTCCTAACAAATCGTTTGAACAAGTGGCAAAAATGTCACAGTAAAATTTTCAGTAGAGAAAAAACATGTAAAGCTTATGAAAGTCACTTCACAGATTTATTTTCTAATGGGAAAAAATTGGAAAAATTTGCTGTGACATTTTTTAAACTTGTTCCAACGATTCGTTAGGACGATTTTTGTAGTGTTGGAAACCGACAATTAAATTTAATTTATACGCTCTTAAGAAATTAAATATATGAGGGTTGAATGGTTTTAGTAATTTAATCTTTTAATAAAAAATATTAAAGATAAGTGGTATTTTTTTTAACAATCATATATTAATCGTTTAAATGGTTGAACAACACTTTGAGAACTTCTGAATTTAAAAGTTATTATTTTATAAGGTAATCTATCTTATTTTAAATATTAATTAACGTTAAAATAATTTATTAAATGTAATCGAAATTTAAATAATAATAATAATAATAATAATAATAATAATAAAAATAATAATAATAATAATAATAATAATAATAATAATAATAATAATAATAATACCAATAATCTAATAATAATAATAATAATAATAATAGTAATAATAAAATAATAGTAATAATAAAATAATAATAATAATAATAATAATAATAATAATAATAATAAGAATAAGAAATAAGAATAAAAATAATAATAATAATATTAATAAAAAAATAATAGACATAATAATAATAATAAAAATAATAATAATAATAATAATAATAATAATAATAATAATAATAATAATAATAATAATAATAATAATAATAATAATAATAATAATAGTAATAATATTAATAATTTAAGTTACATAAAAAATTAACATATTATAAATGCAAAAGAAAAAAATAAATGTTTCATGGAACTTTTCCTTGACAAAGGTGTTGCATGAAAAAATAAAAAAAATATGCCCATTTATATATATATATATATATATATATATATATATATATATATATATATATATATATATATATATATATATATATATATATATATATATATATATATATATATATATATATATATATATATATATATATATATATATATATATATATATGTGATTTCTATAGACAAAGGTGAAATGAGGCATGAATTTTAATTTAATGAATCCGTGATAAATGATCTCTTTATCAAATAGAAAGGCTTAAACAAATCCCAGAGTATTAGTGTTATGCAGTAATATATTACTTCACAAGCAATTCAAGGAGACAATAATTCTCAAGCTTTGAAATTGAAATATTAAAATAAAATAAAAATATATAAATTTTTTTTTTTCTTTTTTTTTTTTTTTTTTAATTATTATTAATTATTATTATTATTATTATTATTATTATTATTATTATTATTATTATTATTATTATTATTATTATTATTATTATTATTATTATTATTATTATTATTATTATTTTATTATTATTATTATTATTATTATTATTATTATTATTATTTTTATTATTATTATTATTATTATTATTATTATTATTATTATTATTATTTATTATTATTATATTATTATTATTATTATTATTATTATTATTATTATTATTATTATTATTATTATTATTATTATTATTATTATTATTATTATTTATTATTATTATTATTATTATTATTATTATTATTATCATTATTTATTATTATTATTATTAACGTTTATTATTACATCAAATATTGAAGGAAAAATTAAATTTAATTTTAAATTGAAAATTAAAATTTTTTCTCGAGATGTGCAAAAATTATTCATTAACAGTTTTTAAAAAAATTAACAAATAAATTAAACATTAAAATTATAAAATAGCTGAAATAATTTTCACTGGAAATTTCAATCTATCTCCAAGGCCCTTTTATTATTATAATTATTATTATTATTATTATTATTATTATTATTATTATTATTATTATTATTATTATTATTATTATTATTATTATTATATTATTATTATTATTATTATTATTATTATTATTATTATTATTATTATTATTATTATTATTATTATTATTATTATTATTATTATTATTATTATTATTATTATTATTATTATTATTATTATTATTATTATTATTATTATTATTTATTATTATTATTATTATTATTATTATTATTATTATTATTATCATTATTGTATATTATTATCATTATTATTATTATTATTATATCAATTATTATTTATTTATTATTATTATTATTATTATTCACCTTTATTAAACTCCTAAAACTATTAACAATCTCCTGAAAACGATAATTATTTATTTTGTATAGAAGAAAGACAAAGGAAAAAAATTATATATAAGTTATCAGCTTTAAAGAGAGAAAGATGGAGCGGTTTAAAGAAAAACAAATGAATATATATAGATGGAAGGCAAGAAATATTGTTTAGAGAGAAAAAAAGTTAATTAAGTACCTTTTTCTCAATGAAAGAAAGAAAATAATAGAATTATTTAATTGCAGATTAGAGTTTGAGGTGAAAAATCCATTAAACTCATTCGGATCATTGTAAAAAAAATAAAAAAAATATAAAAAAAAAAAAAAATGAATGAAAAATAAAGTTAAAAATAAAATGAAAAAAATGGCCTTGAAATAAAATATTTTTTCACTAAATCAAAAATATAGAAAATGGATAATGTTATAAAAAGAAATCAACTACCATAAATCTTAAAATTCATTAATTAACCCCAACTTATCAAGAATACGAATCATGAATCTAAACTATATATTAAGATCATGTCCGATGGATTTTAATTAATAAAAATGCTTCTTTTCAAAAACTTGATGAGGAATCGTGTGGTGTGCATCATTAATCATATATATATATATATATATATATATATATATATATATATATATATATATATATATATATATATATATATATATATATATATATATATATATATATATATATATATTTCAGTAGTTATTTGACAGTTAATTTAAAAAATATTCATGCTTGATAATTTCTAAAGCTTTTGACCTTCTAAGTCCTAGAGGGTCAAAACGATAAGCTTCAGAAAATTTGTAAAATAAATTTACTTGATATCTTTTCATAAAATGAGCCTGCATTTGTAGTATAGTGAGGTTAATGCACTCAAGTTTCACATGCCATTTTTCTTGCTTTCTTTGGCATGTTAAATTTGAATAAGTATACACATACGTGATCTGCAGAGAAGAAAAGTGCACAAAATATATTCATCACCTTACTTATTGCTGAACTCGGATGAATTTGGCAGGATCTGCATAAAATGGCAATGTCTCCAAGGTCCCATAGCAGAGTTCTGCACTCAGTATATCACTAATATATATATATATATATATATATATATATATATATATATATATATATATATATATATATATATATATATATATATATATATATATATATATATATATATAGGTCAGTAATTTTAAGTTTGCTAACATACACTCTTTAACATCAAATACATTAAACATCCAAGCTTAAAGTTTGCTATAGGGGAATCGAACCCTGGCCCTATAGCACAAAAGCATAGAGTTTTACCTCTACGCTACCACCAGGAACGTAGAGGTAAAACTCTATGCTTTTGTGCTATAGGGCCCAGGGTTCGATTCCCCTATAGCAAACTTTAAACTTCGATGTTTAATATAATATATATATATATATATATATATATATATATATATATATATATATATATATATATATATATATATATATATATATATATATATATATATATATATATATATATTTATGACTCACGTACTCGAGGGTGGCGGTTCGATCCCACTTGGAGAACCTAGGTATATACTACCTAGAAAGTTCCTCTCCTCAAATAAGTCAATGCCCGTGAAACGTGAATTTTTTATAAAATAAAAATAAATAAAAATGTATGTATGTGTATGTATGTTTGTTTACTTGCATATGTTCGTTTGCATGTTTGTTAACATGTGGTATCCAACCATCCTTAGTAATACGAACTTTTCAATTTGGTTCTATTTTTATTGTCTCTGGGAATACGAGACCAGAGACTATATTCCAGCAGGACATGTTAATTACCTCTTACTATCGTTCCTCTCAACAGCCAGACGAGCTTTCCATTTTATTGGAAATTAAATGACAAAGATTTATGTTTGTATAAGGATAAAGTTATTTAAATTGATCAGAGTTCGAATCTATGTCAAGGTTATGTTTTCTTTTTTGTTTT
>SEYY01020937.1:0-17500 GCA_009176605.1 Armadillidium nasatum
GAGTTCATATTTTCCACAAAATTTTATACAGTTGATAATTTTTGATAAAGCATCCCTATTTTTTCTAATTTCTTCATTTTGCTGTGCAATTGAGAGTTTATATGCATTATCCAATTGAGTGGCAATATTCACTTTGCCCATCATATGTAAATCAATCATATTTTTATGTTTGATTGAATTCTGATGTTTCCTAATTTTGTCTTGTAAATGCTTCAAGTCAATAACACCACCTCTAGTCCATACTGGATCACCGCCAAACAATATGCACGGGAAACAGAACAATGCATTTTTCTCATCACAGCCGCAAATCCAATTACATTTTTCATACACACTACTATGAAAATGACGTGTGAATGTTTTTTTGTTATTATTATTATTAATTTGCTTAGAACTACTCTGTTCAATAGATAAAATTGGAGTAGGCCTCCCTTTTTCTTTAATATTTATTTTCTCATTGATTGTCAACTGAGAAAATTTTATGTCTTGTAAATATTTAACAGAATTCATCTATAATAAATATATATATATATATATATATATATCGAATATATATATATATATATATATATATATATTATATATATATATATATATATATATATATATATTATATATATAATATATAATATATATATATGGTTTTATTCGGTTTGAGCCAGCTACATTTTTAAAAAAAACTACTGAAATATACGTAAAAAAGGATTATATTTTTCGAATCCTTGTCGAATTTCAGGTAGGAAAAGTGTAAAATATTTGCAAATAACTAAATTAAAAAAAAAAACATGATTGTGTACGGTAAGCGATGAACTAACAAACCTAATTCGAATTTATGGAACCTGAATTTATGTATCTGGCTCAAACCGGTCAGGCCTATATATATATATATATCGAACAAAAAAAAAATATTAACAGTTAGAAATTTTTCTTTCACAAGAAAAAAAAAAAAAACAACTTCACTTAATAAGACACTATAAGAACTGATTTATTTGGTCTGCGTATATTATTTAAGAACTGTACGTAATAGACAAATCTAGCAACATTCAAGTATTCTCAACATTCAAAACTGATCTCAAAGTTGCCAAAAAAATATTATGACAAATTAGCTACTTCATAAAAACTACTATTGAAATTTGGCACTTTTTTTTGGTAAGTTGCTATATCTGTCTTCTTATTTAAAAACAAACAAGTTGGCCTTTAAGGACTCCGATTTTAGAGCCCATATTTTATATAATAGCGATGTGTTAAAAAAATATCGTACCCCAAAATTTGCACTTGCAAAATGCATTTAATCCTTAAATTCTTTATTAATTTATACTTTTTATGTGTAAAGTTGTTAAAAAATGAATTTAAATCACTTTTCTCTGACAAAAATTTCATATTTATATCAAAATCCTACGCCTGGCATTTTTAATTTGGAGGGGCTGCAGCCCTGGAGCCCATATAGACGAGCCGCCACTGTATATTAATATATGGAATAAAGGTTGTATTGATAACATTTAATTTTTTTTATCTTAATTATAACATTATGTATAGTTGGTGTATTAAAATGTTTTTCTGCTTAATACTTTTTTATTTTATATAATAGTTATTTACATACAATTAAAAAAATTAAAAAAAAAATTTATGTAGTAGGTTGGGTATTCAGGTATGAATCTCCAAGTAACCTGGTTACTTGGAAATTCATTCTCTGGGTGTCACCATCTTGGAATAAAGGTTGTATTGATAATATTTAATTTTTTTAATTATATGTAAATAATTATTAATAATCGATATGTATCGAGATGGTTACCGATATATCGCTTAAATAAGCGATATATCGATATGGTATCGATCTTGGTTAGCGTCATGATTGTAAAAAGATTCTGAAACAAAAAAAAGCCGGTAAAACAACACGGTTAAAAACTTGTGACTTTGTAATAGAAATTATTATATAAAATAAAAAAAGTATTAAGCAGAAAAACATTTTAATACACCAACTATACATAATGTTATAATTAAGATAAAAAAAATTCTGAAAAGGTAAGGAAATATAATTTTTATAGAGAGAAAGTAAATGCGCTAGGCCAGACAGCGGACCCTAAGGTAGAATACAGCATTGTGGCATTATAGCTATCACCCAAGAAGCCTTAATTTTGCATATATATATATATTTTTTTTTTTTTGTACACATCACCACCACTCACGGGCAAAGCCCTATTCAAGGAGGGGTTGTTAAAAGAATAAAAATGAAAGTAAATAGAGTACAAAATCCAGAAAATAAAAACCACCCCTAAAGTACCCACCTAACGCAAATTTCTCAGGTGGGCGCAGACTCGGGCTTTAAAGAAATTGAGATTGAATGCAGAGGGAAATACAGAAGATGGAAGAGAGTTCCACAAGACAGAGGTGGCAGGAAAGAAAGAGGCACCACAGCGGACAAGCCTGGAGTTGCCTATGTCCACGCAAAATTGATGCGCGGACATTGCACCCCTTGTGCTGCGAGGACGCCGTAAAGGTGGAGGTACACGGGTGGATAGTTCCCTCGAGCATTTGCCACTGTAGTACCTATAGAAAAGTGACAAGGCAACAACATCATATATATATATATATATATATATATATATATATATATATATATATATAATATATATATATATATATATATATATATATATATATATATATATATATATATATTTTTTACAGAACGCCACCACTCACGGGCAGAGCCCTTTTCAAGGAGGGGGCACACACACACATGCACAAAGCTCAATCAAACACACACACACCTAACGCACAGCCCTCAGGTGGGCGCAGACGGAAGCCTTGAAGAGTGGAAGATTAAATACAGGAGGAAAAATAAATGATGGTAGAGAGTTCCACAGAATAGAAGTGGCTGGAAAGAAGGAGATACCACAACGAGCTAGCCTAGGATTTCCTACGTCCACACAAAATTGGTGCGAAAGTAGGGGCACCCCTTGTGCAACGAGGACGACGCAACGGTGGAGGAATGCGAGAGGCCAATTCCCTCGAGCACCTGCCATTGTAGTACCTGTAGAAAAGAGATAGCGCGCCAACGTCACGTCGCAGAGACAGAGGGTCAAGTGAGTTTGAAAGTAGGGGACAGTTTATTAATCTCTTAGCTTTTGACTCAACCCTATCCAGAAGAGAGGAGGAGCCGGAGCCCCCCCCCCCAAATGTGAGAACAGTACTCCATACAAGGACGAATAAGACCCTTATATATTTGGAGTAACTGCTCAGAAGAAAAAATTCTCGCAATCTGAACAGGACTCCCAGCTTCTTAGAGGCCGCTTTAGCAACCATTGTAATATGTGGTTTCCAAGACAGTTTGTTGTTTATGTTTAGACCAAGAATGTTAATGTTATTTACAGGTGAGACGGGAGAGCCATCGAAGAGGATAGGAAAGTTAGGAGGTGTTTTTGAGAGGGAGATGTGAAGAAGTTGAGTTTTTAAAGAGTTGAATTTTACAAGGTTGCTATGACCCCACCGGGAAATCCCATCCAGATCGGCAAGAATGGAATCGGAAAGTTGAAGACGCGAAGCAAGTCTAGAAGCAAAAGAGGGAGCAGATTTGAAATGAGTAGAAGAATGCAGAGTTGAATCATCAGCATAAGAGTGAACAGAGTTATATATATATATATATATAATATATATATATATATATAATATATATATATATATATATATATATATATATATATATATATATATATATATATATATATATATATATATCCTCCGCTGGGCAAAGGCCAGAGGCCTACCAAATTCCACCGGAGTTGGGAGAGATCTATCCTGGTCGACGTGTCCAGATACACGGCGTTTGAAAGTATGCAAGTCAAAGGAAATTGGGAAAACAGATAAAGTGAGTGTGTTCCAGACTTTACCAGTAGATTGTATGTAAGATTGAGCATAGAGGTTAAGTCTGGGGTCGGAGAATTGGACAGAGAAAGGATGAGACTGTGTAGAAAGGCGTGTCGCACGAGCTCTTTTCAATGGAGGAGGTATGAGACGAGAGAGTTCAGAAGAGCAGTGGCCGTTGTAATAGCGATAGTAAAGAGAGAGTGACGCAACAATTCGACGGGCAGAAAGAGATTGAAGAGAGTTAGTAAGAGCAGGAGAGTTGAGAAGACGAAATGCCCTAGACTCCACCTTCTCTAGGAGAGCTGTATGTGTAGAACCACCCCAGATGTGCGAAGCATACTCCATACAGGGGCGAACTACACCCCTATACAGAGCAAGCAACTGGGGTGGCGTGAAGTAATTCTGAAGGCGCCTCAGAACACCCAACCTCTTAGAAGCTTGTTTAGAAAGAGAAGTAATGTGATCTTTCCAAGAAAGATCACGAGAAAAAGAAACACCAAGAATATTAAGAACAGATGAAGGCTTGAGTTGTGCGTTTTCGAAGAAGATATCATAGTTGTGTGGAAGATTGTGCCGAGTGGAGAGATGAAGGAATTGGGTTTTTGAGGCATTGAAAACAACCATGCTTTATCAGCCCCAATTGAAATACGAGAAAGATCAGAGGTTAGTTGCTCCAAGGCTACCCTTCTCGAGTCTATCAACTGCTGTTGGGTGTGAATTTTTTCAAACTGGAAGGAATAATGAAGGGTGGTGTCATCAGCATAGGAGTAGATAGGAGATGAGGTAATAGAGAGAAGGTCATTAATGAAAAGTAGAAAAAGTGTTGGGGATAGGACAGAACCCTGAGGAACACCACTATTAATAGATTTAAAGGAAGAACGGTGGCCGTCTACAACAGCTGCTATAGAACGACCGGAAAGGAAATTAGTGAGAAGATCACAGAGAGAAGGATAGATACCGAAAGAGGGAAGTTTAGAAATCAGAGCTTTGTGCCAGACTCTATCGAAGGCTTTCGATAGGTCTAGCGCCACAGCAAAAGATTCACCGAAATGCTGAAGAGCGGAGGACCAAGAGTCAGAGAGAAGGGAAAGAAGATCACCCGTAGAGCGTTTCTCACGAAAGCCATACTGGCGATCTGAGATAAGATTAGAAGAATTGAGATGTTTCCAAATCTTCCTGTTAGGGATAGATTCGAAAACTTTAGAGAGAACGGAGGTCAAAGAAATAGGACGGTAGTTGGAGGGTTGAGAAGGGTAACCCCTCTTCGGCACAGGCTGAATGAGCGCACGTTTCCAGCAAGAAAGGAAGATTGAAGTAGAGAGACAAAGACGAAATAGTTTACTGAGGCAGGGTGCAAGCTCGGAAGAACAAGTTTTGAGAACCACAGGAGGAATACCATCGGAACCGTACGCCTTCTTAGTATTAAGCTCAGAGAGAGCAGAAATGACATCTTTAGAAGAAATTCAAATTTTAGGCATGATTGAGTCAGAGGGGTTGAAGGAGGAGGAATAGCTCCGGAATCATCTAAGGTTGAATTAGAGGCAAAAGTTTAAGCAAAGTGTTCAGCTTTAGAAGGTAAAACAGAAGTTGTGCCGTCGGAAAATACTGAAGGAGGGAAAGAGGAAGAGCAAAGTTAGATTTAACATTTTTGCAAAATGCCAGAAAGAACGTGAAGAAGAGGAACCAGAAAGATTATTGCATTTTCTACGGAGAAAGGAGTTTTTAGTGTTACGAAGGATAGATTTTGCACGATTCCGGGATGAAATATAAGTAGCGTGAGTTTCTGGAGTTTGAAGACGACGGTAATCCCTGAAGGGAACATCCCTGCTGCGGATAGCGTGAGAACAAGTAGAGTTAAACCAAGGTTTGTTAGGTTTAGTAGAAGGGAAAGAATATGGAATGTACGCCTCCATGCCAGAGAGAATCACCTCGGTAATGCGTTCTGCACACTCCGATGGACCCCTCCCACTGAAGCAATAATCATTCCACGGGAAATCGAAGAAGTACGACCACAAGTCCTACCAGCTTGCGGCAGCGAAGGGCCACAAACGTTTCCTTTCAATAGAAAGGGGTCTTTCCTGCAAAAGACTTGAAGAGATAGAAGAGGATACAGAGATAAGGTTATCGGAGGAACCCATAGGAGGAAAGAGCTTAACAGTATAAGGAGAAGGATTAGAATTAGGAAAAGGTCTAGAATGTTGGGTTCATCTCCAAGACGATCAGGGATACGAGTAGGGAGCTACACCAACTGCTCAAGGTCGTTTTGGATAGCGAAATGGAAGCCACGTTCACCAGCTGTATCATGAGAACTAAATGAAAGCCATTGGCGGTGGTGAACATTGAAATCACCTAATATGATGATTTCAGAGAAAGGAGAAGAAGAGAGACTGTGCTCTATTTTGGAGTTTAAATAGTCGAAAAATTTAGGATAGTCAGTAGAATTATTAGATAAATAAACTGAACAAATGAATTTAGTCGTAGAATGGCAAGAGAGCCTAAGCAATAAGATTGAAAATTCGGAAGATTCCAAAGTAAAGACACGAGAACAAACGACTCCGTTACGCACGTATGCATAACATCCGACTTTGGCTGAAAATTGAGGATAGAGACAGTATTAGGAAACAGAATAGGGTTTGCTATCAGAACGTTCAAACATCTGAGTTTCGACCAAGAATAAGAGGTGAGGTCTAGAAAAAGAGAAGTGATGTTCAACAAAGTGGAAATATATATATATATATATATATATATATATATATATATATATATATATATATATATATATATATATATATATATGGCGACAGGCCTAGTAAGCCGGCTACTTAAAAAGACACAACGCTCAAGAAACCAATGCTACAACTCGGACTATCAAAGAGATTTTGGAGAAGTAGCACCCGACAGGCACCAGCCTACCTGTTTGGACGGTGATGATGATAATGATATATATATATATATATATATATATATATATATATATATATATATATATATATATATATATATATATATATATATATATATATATATATATATATATACTAGGATGACGAATTATGGGCTAGCTTAAAGAATTCCTTATTAGAACTTTTATATATCGACTCTAGATTTATTTTTTAATCTAAAGTTTCTCATAATTCTTCACCCAAAAAGTAAGAAGTATCGGAGTATCGGCCAAGTATTATCCATATTAACCAATACCGATACCCAAAAAAATGGCTGATACTGCCGATACCGATCTCGATACTATCGGTACACCCCTAGTAATAAAAAAAAAACAAAAAAAAAAATAAAAAAACAAAAAAAAAAAAAATTGTTTTTTTTTAAAAAAAAACCTTTGGTTTTTTTTTTTTTTTTTTTTTTTTTTTTTTTTTTTTTTTTTTTTTTTTTTTTTTTTTTTTTTTTTTTTTTTTTTTTTTAATTTTTTATTTTTTTTTATAATTTTTTATTATAAATGATATATCGATATTATGAACGATATATCGATTATGATAGTATCAATGTATGACAAGCGATTTTTGAGTAGATTAGAACAAAACCGGTTGAAAACACCATGCTTGTAAATTGTTGTGAATTTGTAAAATAATTGTGAAATAACTTACATAAAATAAAAATATTTCTTAAGAAGAAATATTTTACTACGCTAAATATTCTTAGTATTATAAATAATAGCAAATAATAGACAATACATCAAACAAGGTAAGAAATAATTGTTTTATATATAGCTGAAAGGACCTAGGCCTGCACGACCCTAAAGCAAAATAAAGCCTTTGAACAACAAAGCATTCCTTGCATAAATATATAAATCAGAGGTAAATTGTCCTCCATTATCAGAAACAAAAGTTCCTACAACTCTAACCATGGATATGAATTTTCTGTCAATTACTTCCACAATTGTAGAGGTTTGAATGTTTTTCTAGGTGAAAGCAAAGAGATAGCGATAGAATCGATCAATCAATGTTAAAAGGCATGTTAAAATGCATGAAGGCATTTTAAGAATGTCAATATGGACCAAATGAAATTTTCAGATACTGTCATATAAGACTTATAAGGTGGGCCTATTTTGCTCTGACATGAATCACAATTTAGAACAAACTGCTTTGTGTATTTAGGCATATTCTTTAATACAAAGTGCTTTCTAAGAGATACCAGAGTTTTCTTGACTCTAAAATGCCCAAGGGAATATGAATAAGAGGTAACAAGAGCAATGGAACATTCAGGAACAAAGATGAGGTGAAAGTGGAATAGATTTATTGACAATCAAGGAGAGCAGGTAATTTTTATGGTGGGAGTTTCTCTTTAGACAGCTTAAGACTTGAATTTTCATGCTTATTTAAATAATTTTGAAATTGAATATCAGATTCTTGTGATACTTGTAGTTCTTTGTAATTGATTTTGCACTGAAAATAACTTAAATACTTCATTGACTGGAAAATGGAAAATGGATAACAGTGAATAACAGCCATCCTCTATTAAAGAACCTGTTGGGGAGAAAGCTCCGGTGTGACCAATGCCTTGTTGCAGGGTGCTTCAGGAAGAAGGACTTCTGTCACAGTGTCTTGTCTTCCAAGCTGGCCTTAAAAGCTTGTTGCCAATTCTAAATATGCCTTTCTTGTTGAATTTGAAGGAACTGGTAAATTCAGTGAACATTCAGCAGACTGCTGAGCAGTATTCGTACTTCATGCATATTTTCTTCAGATTTAATATGGTGTATTGTCAAATCATATTCAGACAGGAAAGTGAGGTAATGCTGCTCTCTTGCTGGCAAGTAATTGGTATCTGTCTCTTTTATAAATGACTGAAAGGCTGTTACAAAACCCATCTATCTCTTGTTCTACAATATGCTGAAGTTTCCTAACAGCTTTAACTAAGGAAAGAATTTCCTTGTTAAAAACTCTATAGGCCATTTCAGTTAGTTTTAATTTGTAACTATAGAATCCAAGTGGCACAGTTTTTTCATTTTCAGTTGAAACTATTACACCAGTCAAGGCAATCGGACTGGCATTTGAGAAAATAAATATCTGGGCATTACTGGATGGAAAACCAAAGGTGTAGCATTTTTCAGAGCTATTTTGGCTAGATTGAAGGCTTCTTCAGTCTTGGGATTTCATTTTACTCTATGTTGAGAGTATGGTACACCCAGGAGAAAAGAAAGAGAAACAATATTAGAAATATCAGGAAGTGAAGATCAGAAATGATTTATGCTTCCTAAGAAAGAAAGAAGACTTTTAATTGTCTTAGGGTTTTGGAATGTTTAAAATAGAAAGACTTTTATCCTCATTAGGGAGCATAAAAACTTTAGACACATCAAAACCTAGATATGTAACCTTTGATTGTCCAATTTGGCACTTCTCAGCACTAAGTTTTAAATTAAAAGCACTTTGCATTTCAAATATCATTTCTAAGACTTTTAGGTGCTCTTCATGAGTTGGTGTAGCAATAAGAATATCATCAATATATATAAAAATATTAGGAATATGACAAAGAATTAAAGAAATATAATTAATGAAACTAGTGGGACTAGAATGAAATCTTTCAACAATACTGTTATAAGAGAAAATTCCATATGGAGTATTAATTGTCAAGAACTTTCTGCAATCTAGGTGAACTTTTAGATTATAGAAGGCCTTCTTGAGATCCAGAACAGAAAAACTTTACACCCATGGAGTAGGTGAAATCATTTAGATTTGGGAGACTGAAATTGTCATGAACTGCTCTTTTGTTAACAAGCCTCAGGTCTGTCACAATGAGGACTCCACCTGAATGTTTTGGCAAGAGGGAAATTGGAAACCCCATGTTGAGTGTGAAGGAGATAGTACCCCAGCATTAACTTTAGCTTTGTCATATAGACACTACCGTCTACTGTAGCTCAAACGGTAGAGTGATTGACTCGCGTGCTTGAGGGCGCTGGTTCGATCCCCACTTGTGGATCCTAGGTATATACTACCTAGAAAAGTTCCTCTCCTAGAATAGGAGAATGCCAGTGAAATGTGAACTTAAAAAAAAAAAAAAAAAAAAAATTTAAAATAAAATAATTCTTGAGCTTTTTACCTTTATAGGGAGACCTCTACTGTAAACTTATAAGGGACTAACTCTTTTAGGGCATCTTTCTCTTCGTGTGTAAAGGGAAATTTTGAAACTTTTTTTATTTTCATAATTACTTTTATAATTTTTAATATCACTAATATTATTTGTTTAATCACTTTTGTCTCTATTAGTATTAATTTCAAATTTATTAAATTATTATGAGGAATTGTGTATGTTGCAACCCCTAGTGTATATTTTACCTTTAAAAATATTCTCATTTTCCATTGTAGTATTGCATAATTCAATGCTCTCATTTATATATAAATTAGCACATATTTTAAAATTAAATAATAGATTAGAGTAAAGAGAAGGCGCAAAAGAGAATTTATGAGGGAAAGTAGCATTTACTAAATGATTAATTCTAGTATGGGCAGCTATTCAAATTCATTTCTGATTAATTCTAGTATGGGCAGCTGTTCAAAATCATTTCCTACAATTACATCACAGGAGAGACCAGTCTTGCCATCAATAATCTTATGGTTACTAAAATCTAATAAATCATATTTTATTAAAAAAATCCATTCCTATTATATTTGTCAGTACATGGCATATTAAAAAGTTATGTTCATATTCATGACATAACAAAAACTAACAATTTTATTAAACCATTATAAATGTTGATCTGGCTTCCATTAGCAGCTGTAAGAAAGCGAATAGGTTTTTTCTTCTCATCGACAGAAACCTTAAGTATAGAGTAGGTACTTCCTGTGTCAATGATATATAAATATAACTCTGTAGAATTAACATCAAAGGAAGAAACAATGTAATTTTAAATCAGGTTTTGAAATATTTAATACATATAATATTTTGGGAACTGCTGCACCATTGTAAATTCTGCATTTTCATCTGACCTTGCAGCATTTTTGCTACGAGCTAATGGCTGATGCACTGTGACTGAGTTTTCAATATCTTGATAATGCATATTCTTACCCTTAACACTCTTATAAGGAGAAAATGGTAAACATCATTACATTATGTAATACAGTTGCTGGCGAGTGTTATTTTCTCATGCCTTTTATTGCTAATATATAGAAAATACTAATTTTTCCTTTGAAACTTTGCTTTTATGGCTTGTATGATGAATTTTTTTTGCAAACTATGGGTTCCTTTCAGTATTTCTATCTAATTTTGGGCTAATAACAAAAATACAGCCAACTTTGTTTGATTTTTAATTCAAAGTTGTAGGAAACAAATATAAAAGTTAAAATTGTGGTTTTATGAGATTTGTTACTGTAATGTAAAATACTTTCCCTTATAAGCCCCCAAATTTAGTCTCCTATCCTATTTTTCATTGCAAACTCCTTGATATTCCCCTTGCTCTTCTGAGTACGCTACCATATTCTCCTTCAATCTGCCAAGATGGGAATTAAGAATATGGACTTTTAAGGACATTATACAGCCCATTTAAACATAGGTTTTCACTATTGTTTCAACTAGTTCCACATAATTTTCAGCCTTGTGGTTGCCAAAGAAGTCTTTAACCGCTGCAACAAAACTCTCCTGGACTAAATTTTACTTCTCTGTAAGCTTCTTGGAGAATTCGGCCCACTTTTTGATTTTCTTGATTTGTGGTTCAACATAAACACCAGCTTTCATCTTTGCCTCAGATAGTTGTATGTATAAAGGAGGGAACAGCACCTTTTGAGGGTTTATTAATTTCACATTACTTTTCCCAGACAGAACTCAGTTCTTTTTGACCAGTGCTTCTTATGGTAATGTGCTGTAGTAGCCTTACTATCACAGAGACAATGATAAAAGGGCAACTTGGTAAAATTCCCCCTGGAGTCCCAATAAGAATGCTACTATGTTGAAGTCTCCAATAATCTCCCAACAATACTCTTCATATTTTGAAACTTGCAATAGGAGTTTGACGCTGTTGTAGTCTTCCTTGAGAGTTTGACACTGTTGTAGTCCTCCCTGAGATGTACCAAATGAGCAAAGGGAATGGATGGATGTACATTCCCATTATGGAGAAATATAACTTTAAGGCTTCTGGAGGAACAGTCAGTGAAGAGCTCCACCCATGTATATTGTAGGTAATTCCAATTACATCAGACTTGATACATCATTGCAGTAGTATAGCCCATATTGATTAGTGAAGAAGCTTGAGGAACGTTTGTGATATTTTCAGTGGGTGGTCACTCGGACATTGTCATCCAACAAATCCCACTCTTTGAACCTTGAAAGCAAGAGCTCAGCATTTGACTTTGTTAAGCCAAGGTCATTTAGGTCTCTCTGATTTGGATAGTATAGATTCCTTCCACCACTTGCCCCTTTAAGATTGTAGTCAATATTCTCAATGAAGTTTTAATCATCTCAATTGTTGATAATTAGGCTCATTTTGGAGAAATAAGTACAGAAAGATCTACATTGTGTGGTACTGATGCAGTTAGGATAAAAGGTCTGGGTAGTAAACTGGCAGTGCATTTTTTTTTGACAGCTCTTTGTTTGGAAAGATCCACAATGCAGAAGTAACAGTTGGTTGAGTGGTCCATTGACTCGCACCAAATTTTTGGAATTGCAAACTTCATGGTTCCAGTTTTTTTTTTTTTTAAAACTTGCATTTACTTTATAATATCCATTTATTTTTGCGGTATTCACAAGCAACATGAGGTTCCCAGGATTTGTCTTGATGCCCAACTGAAATGCCAAAGTATGCTGTATAACACATTTTAATGGAAGATGTTACAAAGAACTTTCTTGATCTTGTTTTGATGAACTGACCACAAATGTATCAGAAAGCATCTGGTGAGTACTTGCAACCTCTTGATGCCATTTAGCTTCTTTAGATGTGTTCATCAGCTACCTAGAGGTGAAGTGAAACGTGATCTGTGAGTTCCTGTATAAATATGTTGTCAAGCAATGTTCTAAAAAACACTATTTTTCTTACTTACATTCTTGAGGTATAGTTTTTGGAGATAGTTCCAGAAAATTTGTATAGATCAAGAAAATTTTAAAAAGCTCTCTAAAATGTTAATGAACTCTACAATTTTCTTATTTGATCTAAACCATTCCCACAGGCTTATTTGAAATTTAAAAAACTCTATAACATTCAAATTTGTTATATAAGTACTATTCCAAGAGAATCTGGAAAATAAAAAAAGTGAATCATATAATTATTATAGTCCATTTCAAAAATGCTTTAGAAATGTATAGAATGCTCTATGATTTTAAGAAATATTGGCTAATATACAAATCACTGCCATGGCCACAGAATCAAAGATTTGGAATTAAAATATACTTTTTCTCTTAAATAACCTGAAAATAATTAATACTTTTGAACCATTAATATAAATTTTTTAAAATTTGTTACATAGTTATTAATTTCTTCTTCTAACTTTTCTTTTTAAACTACTACTGCTATGCCTTGTTTGCTTCATATCCTTTTCTTTAAGTTGTTTCTTATGAAAAATATCTGAACATTCCCCAGTTATATCAATTTCATTACATGATGAATTGTGCAACATTTCATTCAAGCTTCTCAAAAGACAAAATGAGTCTCTATTTGAACATCTTAATTTCTCTGTTTCACTGATAACAGAATGAGATTGAGAACACTGATCTTCCTGAATTCTGAATCTGAACTGAATTTACTATTTACTTTTATTTTTAGTTTTGAATTTCTTTTCTCATCTAGCAGTAATTTTATTTCAACGTTCTTTTGCATTAAGTGGAACTAATTTATATTCTGGGTTTAAGCTTTTATGATATCTTTTCTTTAATTAGACAAATATGTTCCTTCAGTGAACTTAAAGTTCTTCATTGTTTTAACACCACTATATGTAAAAGCTTTCATAAATTTTTTGCAGTGCATTCATAGTAGGTATAACAAAAGACAAATCTGCATGAATGTAATTTACTTTTTTTTGTCATTTTCAAATGGTTGTAACATTCGAATTATATTTTTCATTAATTCCATCGACTAGCAGTCATTAGCTCTAGGTTGCTTTAGAGTTTAAGGAGTATACAATAATTGCAGTTTTCTGTTCTATCACTCATTGTAACATATAGTTTGCAGAGTTCATTTTCTTTTTAATATCTTGTGTGAGCTTGTGTATTTATAATTTCTGAGACTACTGCATTTTGTTATATATATATATATATATATATATATATATATATATATATATATATATATATATATATATATATATATATATATATATATATATATATATATATATATATATATATCGCATAGTCTGGCTAATTGGTTCTGGCAACATACCAGACTGTTTGAAACTAGACTATTCAAGCTATATGAAAAATGATAATTGTTCCAATAATTTTTTTGTCAGCATTCTTTTTAATTGTCAATGTTCTTTGTTAATTATTAATGATTTCCATGTTTGAAATGAATACTCAAATGATATGAATGAATTATAAAATGACAAATAAATTTAAGTTTTTATTATTGTATAATAAATAAATAAATAAATAAAAAAAAAAAAAAAAAAAAAAAAAAAAAAAAAAAAATAAATAAATAAAAAAATTAAATATTTCATCTTTTATTACTAAAAAATCGCAATATTGATGTTTGCACCGGTTCCCTCTTTGGCCTCTTCTCTTCATACAAAAAACAAGGTGATTATAATTTTTAAAAATTGAAAATGATAAATAGCACAACTTAAATGTAGTGTGGCTAGTTGAATACTGAATAATAAACCATGTGTGTCTTGTGCCGTTATCGTAAAATACAGGCTCAGAGCGGGAAGTATGCTTACATTTTTCACTTTTTAATGGTAATTTTAAAGTATATTATGGTATATTATTAATTAATAAGCCTGACTATAGTGAAACCGAACTAATATATATATATATATATATATATATATATATATAATATATATATATATATATATATATATATATATATATATATATATATATATATATAGGGACCGACCGGGGTTGGAATTTGGCCGGGGTTCTGGCCGGGGTTTCCTAAAATTTGTAAAGAGGTCAAAAGCACTGAAATTTAAGGTTAAGAAAATTAGATATAAGGTTTATTTAATTGTAAGGAAGGAGTAGAATAGCCAACATTCACTTAAATTAATGATTATATGCATTTTCTCCAAAAAAAAAAATCAAAAAATTACAGTTTTGTATAGTTAAAGTTTAAAAAAAGTACAAAAATTAAAAAAAAAAATTTTTTTCTTTTTCATAATAGTGATTCAACAGGTTTACTTAAGTAAGACCCTAAGGTAAAGTTTGAAAAAATGTAAGATATAAAATTATCAATTTAACCTGTATTTATACATATCATTGTTATTTTATTGCCATGTATCAAACTTGTATCATTTAGCTGCATTATTTAAAAATTATTATTTTATTTATACTTTCAGTCAATATGGCTAAAAGATCAGCTTCTGCAGCATTTGAATACTTTACAATGTTTCAGGATAGGCTCGAAATAGCCAAATGTTAACATCTGCAGTCAGAAAATTAGAAGAGAACCTCCGTGTGCTACAAGTAAAAAAATTTCAACCAAATCTTTTTGGAGTATCTAAAATCAAAACACAAAGATGAACATTCACTAGCAGAAAAGGAGCGGTCAAAAGAAACAGAAAAGAAAAAAAATCTTAATTTTCTTACATTTTGTTTGAAATTTTTTTTTTTATTATTTGACTGATTGAGCTGAAATTTTCAAAGTATGTGAATTTTTTCACGAAGTTCTGAGTTGATTTCGAGCATTTTTTTTGAGTCTATAACGGTTTAAAACTTATTTGGACCCAAAGTTGAAAAAAATGAATAACTGGATCAAACCACTGGTCCACATGAGCTGAAAATTTAGCTGAATACCTTTGCCCCAATTTCTTGCATTGGTGGGAATAGGTTTTTGATATCACGTCTAGAAAAAAGTTATGAAAAAAAATTTGCAAAAATCATACCCTTCTGGAGGAAAAAATTATTTATAAAAAATGCTACCTACTATTTTTTTTTATTTGTGAATATTGTTTAGAAGAGGGCAGGGAAACAATATTTATTTAGTGCATATTTAAATGCTCTTTGTTTGAAGAGAGATATAGCCTCACAAACTTTGGGAATTTTTGAAATTTGGCCAAAAATGGACCTTTTTGAAAGCTATATCTCAAAACCAACGAATGTCATCGAATAAAGTACATAGAGGAATTTTTAGCCCCACCCCTCCTCTATACACACCAAAAATAGGAAATGTCATAGTTGTATTTTTTTTTTTTTAAATTTTGTCTGAAAAGGTGGATTTTTTTAGTTAAAAAAATTTTTTTTTTCTATAGTTGGTCAGTTTTTGGCTTATAACATTTTTCCTATAACTCTGGGAACAAAAGTCTTTTACAGACTTTTGTATCCCATTTAATTTTGAATATAGTCCAATTTTCAGCTCATTCTAAAAAGTGGTTTGGCACCGCTATTCAATTAAAAAAGGGTAAAATTTAAAAAAAAAAAAAAAAAAAAAAAAAAAAAAAAATTTAAACCGTAATAGACTCGGAAAAACGCTAGAAATGGACTTTTCTTACCGGTAAAAAATCTATATAACTGAAAGTTTCAGCAGAATCGGCTGAAAATTAAAAAAAAAAAAAATTTTAAGTATAATTTGCCATTTTAACCCCGGCCGGCAACCCCGGTTTTCCCTGATTTTTGGCCGGGGCCGGGGTCAGTAAAAATGGCCGGGGTTGGCCGGGGCCGGGGCCCCGGTCGGTTCATATATATATATATATATATATATATATATATATATATATATATATATATATATATATATATATATATATATATATATATATATATATATATATTAGTGATGGGACAATTAAGAATTTTGGACAATGACATGATGATGACTATGAGAATTGCAATAAATATGACAATGATAAAATTGAAAAAAGTATATATTAAAAATTTCCATTGTAATAAATTTAAAAATTTTATAATTAGGAAGAATTAAATTCTTTTTTATTCTTTATTATTCAAATGTGGAAATATATGTAATTTTAATATATAGTACAGGGTGTCCCATGCATTTTCAGTCCAAAATATGCGCTTATAAATACCAAATTTGATATCAAAGTAGTGGTCATAAGTTAATAAAATTTGCCACAAACAAACCTTGGTGGCATTATAACAAATATTATATGACATTGAATGTGTGACAAGTGGCACGACCTCTCGATTCTACCTCGCATTTTCCACATCAAGTTTTGTACATTGCAAATTAATTATGACCTGTACTTTGGTATCTATAAATGTATATCTGTGTCTTAGAGCAAGTGGGACACGCTGTAAAATAGTATCTTCAGAACACTGACTTTTAAAATTTTTAAATATTAGAACATGAACAGAAATGCAAAATTCCAATATTTTAAATTTAGAGCTGTTGAATTATGATGCAGAAACATAATCTTTCCTCCAGTTTCTGGAATAATTTTTATTTAATCTTGGAGAATATATTTGGTTCCCAGTGCTAAACACCCTTTCACTCTCAATAGAAGATGGTGGAGCAGAGATATTTATATGCCAATATATGAAGGTGGCAAAATAATTGGCAGAAAATTGACAATGATGATTGAGAAAA
>SEYY01020938.1:0-35000 GCA_009176605.1 Armadillidium nasatum
GGCACACCTTAAAATTCACCAAACAGATGCAGGGCATAATAAACGATTTTTTTCAATGTTGGACACGCCAGTTAAATCCAAAACCTTTGGCTCTTGCTCGATTAGAACATCATAATATGTTTGTTCAAAAATTAAGATCTTTTAAAAAACCAGCACAAGCATATCAGGGGTCAACCAAAGACGGACTACATTTTGCCAATAACACAATTAAACAGTTCTGGAAATTGCTCAAGAACTCACCATGATCAGTTAAATAAAATTCCAGGGAAGGCATACCAAGTAATTGAACAGCCTTTACTTCCGTCTAGAGTCACCTCATCGGAGGAGATACTCCACGAAATATTAGAATGGAGAGCTGGACCACAAGCCAAAAAACAAGATACCAGACATGAATGGACCAAGAAACAACGAAATAGACAAGATGATCTGATTGTTTCCCAAACACGTCAGACATCCGACCTACGATATAAAATTCAAAATAGACAAAATCAGTTAAATTATCACCATTTTGGCCAAAGAGAATCAGGACCAATCCAGAAGAAAGACTGCTGTCATTACAAGGACCAGTTTTAAGCAAGTAATTCATTACCGATAACGTTAGATATTGACCATTGATCCTACCTAACTACATCTTTGAGAGGGGGGTGTGGTAACCGGTGTTTTAAATTGGTGTTGGTTTTATGATAAATTAATAATTTTTATGATTAATTAATTAAAGAATAACCTTTAAAATAAGACCGTCCTACAAAATAAGATCAATAATCTCAATTCACAATAAAAACTCAGTAAGAAAAAGGGACAAGAACATCATAGACAAATCAAGTCTGGCCTAAGTTCAGGGTTAGGTCTGTAAGTTTAAATAATAAAGAAATTATGAAATTAGCTTAAAATCAAGAGAAAATAAGTCAAACATACATGGATATAGTATTACTAGATTGGAAAATTATATAAAAAAGGGTGAAAAAACTACAAATAAAATATAAAATAAAAAAAAAAAAAAAAAAAAAAAAAAAAAAAAAAAAAAAAAAAAAAAAAAAAAAAAAAAAAAAAAAAAAACAGTCCGTCACCGAGTTGCCAGAAAGAGAAAAGGAAGCACGAATTTTAGCAACTCGCTAAAAATGAAGCTTCCCGATTGGTCAAGATTAAAAAATAACAACCTATGATAGTTGCCAGAATTCATAGTCTGAAAATTTTGAAAGAAGAAGTCATTCCTTTTTGGAGCTCTTACCGTTAAGTTCTTGTATGCGAATTTGATTGTTGAAATTTTTTTAGATCGTGCAAATCTTTTCGAATTTATTATATTAAGAAATTGGTAAATACAATAATAATTTTATTATTAAAAGCAATTTAAACTTAGAATTCCCTCAGAACGTTAGTTCTAATTTTGGAATTTTATCGAGATCAGAATTTAAACTTAGAATTCCCTCAGAACGTTAGTTCTAATTTTGGAATTTTATATGATATCAGAACTTGAAACTTATAATTCACACAGAACTTTAGTTCTAATTTTGGAATTTTATCGAGATCAGAACAAACTTAGAATTCCCTCAGAAGGTTGGTTCTAATTTTGGATTTTTATTATCGAGATCAGAACTTAGAATTCCCACAGAACGTTGGTTCTAATTTTGGAATTTTACCAGCGACATTAAAGTTTAAACTTATAATTCCGCAGAGCGTTAGCTTTTCTTTGAATTATACTACTTCGATTATGAGTTGGCACTATACTTTATGAAAGTTATGATTTGTTAATGATTTCGTGAATTGACTTAATAATTCAAATTGCAGGAATTTCCTCTCAAGTCCCAACATATTTTGGAATAAATAACTTCGATTTTAGTACAAATTAATAGATTGCAAAAAACTCCTTGGAATAATTAACAACGATTGGAAAATAAAACTCCATTAATAAAGGAGTTGTGATTATTTCATTTTTGATGAGAAACAATGTGCTAATCAGGAAGATTATAATAAATTAAGAATTAAAAGAATTTATCGAATAAGCATAAGGAAGCAAACCTTCTACTGATTGTTGTTGAATATAAATTTTAAATTATTTGCTTGTTTATTAAAATTTTATTTTTAATAAGATTTGAAATAAATATTAAAACGATTTATTATAAATAGATAGAAGTTTTTGTTTGTTTATAGTGGATCCTTTATTAAAGTACTAGACTCGTAAGACTTATTTTGAATTGATTTAAACTATTTGTGACATAGGTGGTATATTTCAACCTACGTTTTTAATATCAGTGGATTGCTGTGAAAGTTCAGTGAACTGAAGTTAGTTTATATTAGAATATTTTGAAATAATTTACGGTATTCTATCTTTTAGTAATCATTAGTCACATTGAATCGATTGAATAAGCCCATTTTTAAAATAGATTTCGAAATCTTTTCTTTCAGTTGATCAGTTAAGCCACTTAATTAGTATATACAAGAACAGCTTTGACACAGTTTTCCCTATTATTGCTTTCAGTATTACAGAATCTGTTGAATACTTTTGAATAGTTTAATTAGGTTATATTAGAATAACGTTATAACAAATTGCGAAATTGTTTTGAGTCACGTTAAATACCTTGAGCGTTATTAATAAACTACATTTAACATTTTGAATATTTTAATCATTTTAAAATGTTTATTGAATGACTTTGGAATCCATACACGATCTTAAGTATTTCGGATAATTTTAGTTTAGTATTTTGGAAATATTTTTAGTTTTTTAACAGTGTTGCTAACTTGATTTAACATATTTAAGCATCTATAAAGTCATTTGATCTGTGACTCAAGAAGTTAAGTTACAATTAAACAAATAAGATAAACAGAATATATATTTAATAGCTATAGGAAATAAAACATAGTAAACAAATTAAAATTTATTAACAAATTTAACTAAGGTAATTAAAACAACTAAGTAGCGGAAGTAAGTTTATTTAAAATAGACTAAAACTGAGACTCCACAAAGCATACATTCGAATTAAAATAACATCTGGGTTTAAGTTACGAAAAGACACAACGCAACCCTAGTTTGAATTAAGAAACAGTTTGTTATAAGAAAGAATAATAAGTTGTGTCGTAATATCCACCATAAGCTACGACATAACATTACAATCTTGCCAAATTTCTAGTACCTTTTCTAACACCTTTTAGCATCAATGAAAATACCATTCAAAACTCATACACTTTTAAATCATGGCTAGATTCCATAGACAATCTACACAATTTTCATATGGCTAGTTTTGACATTCAATCACTTTACACCAATATTCCCACTACCGAAGCAATTAACATAATATTAGATGATATTTTCCATTCCCAAAACACTTTTATGAAGTTTTCAAAATCTGAGTTTAAAGAACTTCTAAATCTAGCAACTTCTGACACCTATTTCCTTTTTAATCAACAACTCTACCTTCAATCTAACTCCCTCGCCATGGGCTCCCCCCTTAGCGCCATTTTAGCTAATGCATATTTAAAACACTACGCATCCATTTGGTTAAAGAATGCCCCCTCCAATTATAAACCTGTCTACTATAAAAGATTTATGGATGATACTTTCCTATTATTCTCCAATAAACATCAAACTACCCCTTTTTTGAATTTTCTTAACAATCAATTACAAAACATCAAATTCACCAAAGAAGAAATCAATAATTCCCTCCCTTTTCTTGACCTACTCATTACAAAAACTTCCTCTAATTATAATACAAACATTTATCGTAAACCTACCTTTTCTAATCTATCACTTAACTTCTTCAGTCATGTCCCCTTTCGCTACAAATGCAACAGTATTAAAACTTTAATCCATAGAGCCTATCATCTCACATCAAACTACATAGAACTTCATAAAGAATTCTCTTTTCTTATCAAACATTTTAATAGTAATCTTTTTCCCTCCTCCCTCATTTACTCCCTAATTAAAAAATTCTTGAACAAAACTTTTGCAGACAATACCAACATTCCAACCGTCCCTAAACAACCTTTCTATATTAAACTCCCATTTTACGACCATATATACTTCAAATTGAAAAATGAACTTTATAGCCTTCTACACAACAGCTACCCCCAATTAAATTTTACTTTTGTTTTCATCCCCAACTTTTCTATAGGCTCATTCCTAACTCACAAAGAACCCCTACCTACCCCTCTGCGCTCGTCCATCATTTACAAATATTCTTGTGGTACATGTAATAGTACCTACGTTGGCAGTACAACTCGCCAACTCGCTGTCAGATGCGACGAGCACAGAGGCATTTCTCCCAGAACTGGCATGAACCTCTCATCCCCCTCCCCATCCAGCATTAGAACCCATAGCTACAACAAACATCACCCTATAGACCCGTCCCATTTTTCCATAATTTCACAAACCAACCAATCAACTGACCTAAAAATTCTGGAATCCATATACATTGCTAGTCTAAAACCATCGCTTAATAGTGACAGTGGCCCTTTCCAATTACAATTCCGTTAGTCTAATAATCGTAATATACCGTTTATCCTGTCCTTTATCTGACTATTAATTTCTAGTTTTTATCATTTTAATTATTTTTCATTCGTCTCCTATTTTAAAATTCATTTATTTTTGCTCATTTATTGTTTATAATTTTGATTTTGTTTTTACCCCCCAGTCATTTTGATAAATTATGTTTTCATTTTGTGTATACTTTTTTCTTTTACAGATAAATGATTATATAACTTTTACTGATAATTTAAACTATTGTTTCTCCTGATGATGGGAATATGAATCCCGAAACGTCGAGTTATTTTAATGATTTATATGTTAACCTTAGATTTTAATTCTCCTGTGATTTTAACTAATTTTTGTGAATAATAAAAGACATTTTTTAACTATATATTTATTGAAGAATGTTCCGAGCTCTGATTCTGTTGTTCATTATATATATATATATATATATATATATATATATATATATATATATATATATATATATATATATATATATATATATATATATATATATATATATATATGTGTGTGTGTGTGTGTGTGTGTGTGTGTAGCAGATGCAAATTTATTTCCTACATTTGCGAACTGGGAAAAGTATCCTGAACATGTTATGAAATATACTTTTAAAATGTATATTGAATGTATACAGATAAAAGTTTTTCTAAGCATATGAAATATCTATGGAATAGGAGAATGCATGGGAAGTTTTATTAGTGAAGTTATCATTTTACCCTTAAACCTTTTTCAGTTTTTAGTTTTGGGAGTTTGATGAAGTATAAGTTATTTTTCATATAGGTTTTATTATAATTTTGTTTATGATTCTGATGTGGTAAATACTTCATATTTACTAATACTGAAAAGAAACGTAGGACATGTTCTGGTAGTGTTTGAACGTGTAACCTTGATGCTGTTCAAGGACTTAACCCATCCCTCATCACCCTCAACTACTATCCCAACCTCCACCCATTTACAGAAGGGTGAAAAAAGGGTCATTAATATTTTCAACCTTATTAAATATATATATATATATATATATATATATATATATATATATATATTATATATATATATATATATATATATATATATATATATATATATATATATATATATATTTCTTTTTTTATACTCTCCACCATATCCCGCAAGATGCAGAGATATGCAGAAACTTCATATTCCTCCAACCATACGTAGGAAGAAAAAAAAAATTGGTTTAAAAGGTTCCCAGCCTCTAGAACCATATATATATATATATATATATATATATATATATATATATATATATATATATATATATATATATATATATATATATATATATATATATATATATATATATATATATAGTGACTTCAACTCAGTCTCCGGCACCATCATTTCAAAATTACCCCGTAAGACTCACATGGATTATTACTCCTCTTTCATTTATATTATGAAATAAAGATTGTACTAAAACTCATTTATCACATAGGCAAAATATTTTATAGTAAAATTGTTTTTAACTTCGATCAAAAATTTATTTTGCTTGTCTCTGGTTCCTCCCAAAATCTTGAGGCTTTACAGTTCTGTCTCCGGAGCAGTACTTTTAAATTTTCATTTATAGGTTATACAATGTATTTGTCATATTAACAAAAGTTCGACCGAAATACTGTTGGAAAGGCAAACTTCGAAGTTCTTTATCAATCGGAATATAAGTTTAATTATTTTATAAGCAATTCTTCGCTTTCGGTGTCTTGCTAAGAGTCAATGTTTTAAGCTAGGGATGGAGTGAAGTATCGGTATCGGTATCGGTAAAATTTTTGGACAAGAATAAAGTATCGGTATCGGTAGTAGTATCGGCATATTTTTAGGTATCGGTATCGGTAAAAATTTTGGTATCGCTCAATCCCTATTTTAAGCCAATATAAAATTCATCATAGAATCAATTTATATTTTTCTTTCTTTCTTTAAGTGGTTTCCAAGTTTCAGTAACAATAATGATTCAACCATTGACTGTTAGTATAGATTTATTTTCAGGATTAATAGTGAATACAAAACTAAACACTCCTCCTTATCACATACATTGCATCATTTCAAATCAGTCTACAGAACCATTATTATTTTTAAATTATCCGGTAAGGGGCTCTCTGGGCATACATGATACAATATTTATTCGATAAAACTATTGTATCTCGTGAGAGAATCTTGGATTACGTTTTACTTTTATTGATTTGATGTTAAATCCTGATAAAAGGTAAGCAATGACTTTTTTTCCACGGATGTTCACCATCGAAAGTCTCAAGGCAGATGTTGTAAAATATTAAAGATGTGTTCATTTCTGATGCAGAAGTATAGCATCTACCACAATATATATATATATATATATATATATATATATATATATATATATATATATATATATATATATATATATATATATATATATATATATATATATATATATATATATATAACGAATCCGGCAACTTTCGAATCCGAATCCGGAACTTTCGAATCCGAATTCAGTCAATTTTGAATTTCTCAAATCGGATTCTGAAGGCAGCAAGTTTTAAAATTCTCGAATCCGAATCCGAATCTAGAACCCTCGAATCTGAATCCATGAAAAAAATCTTCGAATCCGGATTCAGATTCGCCCATCACTGATATATATATATATATATATATATATATATATATATATATATATATATATATATATATATATATATATATATATATATATATATATATATATATATATATATATATATATATTATCGTATACTTAATTGGAATTAAATATTATTACATCACCTCATCTATTCACCGAACATTAATAAGTTGGGGAAAATGAACATAAAAATCCCTATTAGGGCCATAATTATAAAAGGGGGAAAAAAAAGGTCTCCAGGCAGATGATTTTGGAAAGCGTGCAGCCATTCATTGATACAAAGGGAATAAAGAATTAATCCACGAATATATTGAGCCGGAGATTATTTATCCCCATTTGAGGGAAAATTCCCATCTGAATCATATTGCGAGGGATAAAATGGAAAGTTTGTATCCAAGGGAGAGAGTTAGGTCCCAGTCTACAAATCATTTGATTTATATTATGCAATCAGAAAAGGGGAAAAGGCATTAACACCAGCGACAAGAAATATCGAGGCTTGATTAAAAATTAAATCGTATTGAAACAAAAATTTTCAAAACATTAATATATAACAAACCTAGTTTAAATAATTTTCTTGGTAGACTAATATTCACATACACACACGTTCATATATATATATATATATATATATATATATATATATATATATATATATATATATATATATATATATATATATATATATATATATATAATAATAACCCATCAGGAATGGACTACGACAGAATATCAATGGCTGACCAGACCTGTCGCGAATGCCGGACTTTATTCTCATTAGCAACAAAACACGTCATTAATGTACTCGTTTAACTACTGCATCATTCGAAGCTAAATGCAACTGGGAATAGCTCACATTCCCAACTCCGACCAGACCTCGAACCCTGGACCTCTCGCTAGATCATCTGAGCCCGCATATATATATATATATATATATATATATATATATATATATATATATATATATATATATATATATATATATATATATATATATATATATCCCATAATTAGGCCAAATTAAAGGCGGACATGTACCCGGCATTCTGAGGTGTGCAAGTCAAAGAAAGTTGGAAAAATAAAAAGGGGTTAAAGATTTTTACCATTAGAATACATGTAAGTCTACGCATAGCTGTTAATTCTGGGATCAGAGTTGGACAGAGAAAAGATAAGAATGTGTAGAAAGACGTGTCGCACAAACCCTTCTCAATGGAGGTGTTATGCGATTGAATAGTTCAGAAGAGGTTTCCTTTGTAATAGACATTATAGAGAGAATGACAATAACATTAAAAATAATTAAGTGACCCAATATATAGCGAAACAATTGAAAAGACGAAAAGCCCTAGACTCCACATTTTCCAAGAGGGCTGTGTAAGCAGAATCTTATTAATTATGATATCGATGACTTGAAAAGTGGTGAAATGTTCTCATCTGAAAGTGATGAGAAAACATTTAAATATCTGAAAATGTTTTTTCGTCTGTAAAAAAAGGTAGACTAATGGTGAGAAGGGTCAGGTAGACACACACAATAGACCCCTAAACCGCAAATAAGTTACTCCGCGTCTGAAGTATGTGTAAATAGTATCTTATGAGTCTCTGTGTTTGTATGTATATGTGTGCATCGATGTTTGATACATTAAATATTACTTACTGCTTTTTTATCTACTAAATAATCTGTTTCATCCCCCAGGAAAGATATTTCAAGGAAGATCCTTGGGTTTCACAGGCAAACGACGGATACCGCTGGCTGGGCCAGGCCTATCGTGGATACCAGAGATTATTTCCCATCAGTGACAAGAGCACTTCACTAATATACTAGTTTTAACGACTGAGTCATTCGGAGTTAAGCGTAAGGAGAAACCGCTCATGTTTCTCGCCCCGACCAGGCCTAATCCTGGTACTTTCGCTTGCTAGGCGAGTGCTCTGTCGCTGAGCTAACGGAGCCGCTATTTATTTATTTTGTTTTATTTCACTTTTTTATTATTAATTTATTGATTACTAATTTTAATTACATGTTAACTATTTTATTTATACATACATTAAAAAATAATGAATATATATTTATTTAATAAATTTTTCTAAATCTTTATTTTAATTATTTATCTTAAATTGTAAATGTTCTGATATAAAATCTATTTATTTTTTAATTTATTCATTTATAAATATTTATTTATTTACTATATGTTTGATTGCGGTTATTAACTTTATTTACCGATTGACAAATTAATTATATTATCGATACCTATTTCTTATCTATTTTTTATTATTTAGTAATAAATTTATTAATAAATTTACCAACCTGCCATTTATTATTTAATTTATATATGGAAAGATGAACGTCTATTTTGTATGTTTGAATATTTCACTTAAAAAACTGAGCCGGTCTTCCTAACGATATTAGGTTTTAGGTTAGGTAGTGTATATATATATATATATATATATATATATATATATATATATATATATATATATATATATATATATATATATATATATATATATATATATATATACAGAGATGGGCACGATTTTGATTTTCAAAATCAAAATCACGATTTTGAATTTTAATTTTAAAATCACAATTTTGATTTTGATTTTAAAATCACAAAATTCTAGCTTATTTTGATTTTAAATCACAAAATTCTAGCTTATTTTAATTTTGATTTTAAAATCACAAAATTCTAGCTGATTTTGATTTTAAAATCACAAAATTCTAGCTGATTTTGATTTTAAAATCAAAATTTTAGCTGATTTTGATTTTAAAATCACAAAATTCTAGCTGATTTTGATTTTAAAATCACAAAATTCTAGCTGATTTTGATGATTTAAAATCACAAAATTCTAGCTGATTTTGATTTTGAAACTATATCAAAATCACTAAAATCACTTGTAAGACAATTAATCTAAAGCGATGTAAAATTAGAATCTACTTTTCTTTACTTTGGGCAATGCTTGCTTCGGGGCAGTCCTTTTCAGTCGCATTCCTTTTTTTCCTTGTGTGATAACTTTTTTCCCCTTTCAATTATCTTTCTTTCCCTTTTTTTATTAATTAAAATAATTTGATGACAGCTGCTTGTAATGTTATTGTTGTTTTAATTTCAATATTATAACGCAATAAACGAAACTCCAAAAAACAGAAAGAAAACTAGTTCTTTCTTTCAGTTAGCATCGCTACAGGGCAACCCTCTTCAGTGTTGTCCTTCCCGCGTTCTTGATAAATCTTATTTTTACGTAAGTCAATTTTTATCAGTTATAAAAATTTAATTAATGAAGCCTACTCATATATATATATATATATATATATATATATATATATATATATATATATATATATATATATATATATATATATATATATATATATATATATATAGTAGACCTCTAGCTTTTTCCCACCAGAGATGAAATAAAAAAAAATCATATCTAACAACTTCTGTAAATTCGCTTTCCGCCTTTTATTCGCTCTAACTGTATTAGCTAACACTCCTCTCTAAAAAGGCTGATCTATTCATCCTCTTTTCTTCATCTAATTCCACCCTGGAAGATTCTAACATGATTCATCGTACTTGTCCTCTCAGGTATTCTATGTCCCTATCTGTAATCACACATGATCGAGTGCATGAGATTCTGGAATCTTTGGATAGCTTTTCTCCTTTTGTATTTAGGAAGTGTGAGCCAGAGTTAGCACCTCTCTTCGATCAATTCTACTCTCTATGCCTTAATACTAATACTTTTTCTTTGTGCTGAAAGCACGCATATGTTCAGTCGATCCCGAAGAAAGGTAGCAGTTCTAATCTTTCCAACTATCGTCTTATAGTTCTCACTTGTATTGTCTAAAATCTTTGAAACTGTCCTCGACTCGAGTTTTCTTGCCACATATAATATGGAGCCATGGATACATGATGAGTTAAATATCCTCGAACCTGTTCACCAAATACCTCTTATCGATGCACGAACTTCCAATATATGGCGTGATCTGGTAGAACTGGAAGGAAGCAGTATCCTATCGAATGGATCTTGTGATTTTTCTGGGTTTTGACGGTAAGGTACTCAGAAATAATAAAATAATGGTGAGTAAGAAATTAAGGTGAAACATGTTCTGGTTTGGATAACTGGTAAGTTGTGATTTTGTGAAAGAAAATTTTCATAAATTTCTTGATTATTTGATTATCATGTTTGTTTGACTAATAATTTCGGATGTGATAAAGTACTAGTTATCTAGTTTTATTTGATTATTATGTTGTAGCAAATAATGTTTATTTCAGCATCTGTCGTGAGGAGCTCCAGTATTATATTTTGTTAATAATTTGTTTAAAATTTTTACTCATGTTTTGCAGCCCTGTTGGAGATTCTGTTCCAGACTAGTATTTTATAAAATTAATGTATTGCTCAAGTCTCTGAATTTGCTTATTGTCTTTCCAGATCATGGTCTGGGGTAACAAAAAAGTGGTGATCGTGGGTGACAGTCGAGTACAGGAATTAGGACAAGAATGTCCAGGATGGAAACCCGCCGAAATTGACCGGGATGGGAACCAGCGAAGCCTTAATCAAGATTGATAAGATCCTCGAAGAAAATGTCCTAAAAGATCATGTACCCATAGATCTCATTGTAATAGTAGGATTACATTGCGATTTCACCATACTCAGATCATGGAAGGATACTGGTTGCAAAATCATGGTACCGAATCTTCGAATAAATAACCGGATATTAGTAGATCAAATAAAGACCAAACTGATGGAATGGAAAAAAAAACTCACCCCTATTGTCAAATAATAGTTAAAGTCCCGTATATTCCTAACTTTGGTCAATATAATAATAGTAGACTATATCGTAAACTTCCAGCACACCAGGTTAAAGCTGTTTATAATTATGGTCACACGCTAAGGTTCAACAAACAAATGAAAAACATAATAGATGATTTCTTTCAGTGTTGGACAAGTGAGTTAAGTCAGAAACCGTTGGCTCTTGCTAGGTTGGGAAATCATAACTTGTTTGTTCAGAAACTAAGATCATTCAGAAAACCTGTTCAAGCATATCAAGGGTCAACTAAGGATGGGTTACATTTTGCAAATAATACCATCAAACAGTTTTGGAAACTACTTAAAACTCATCATAATCAATTGAATAAAAGGCCAGGGAAAACTTACTGTATAAATAATCAACAGCTGCAACCATCAAGATCCACGTCTTCGCTTAACCTGGAATCTAATGAAGTGAGAAGAAATAGAGAACGTGCTAGAGAAGATAATAAGAGAAGTATCAGAGGGAGAGGGAGAGGGAGAGTTGGTCCAAGAGCTCAAAACCAAAGTACCAGACCTGGGTGGAACAGCCCAAGACTAGGACACCACGATGAGATGGTTGTCTCACGAATAGCCCCAACACCCGACTTAAGGACAAAAAATTCAAAATCGACAGAATCAACTAAATTATCATAATTTTGGCCGACAAGAGCCAGGACCTTCTAGAAGAAAAACCGCTGTGATCACATAGACTAGTTTCAAAACGGTTATTCACTATCAATAAAGTTGGATTTTATTCCTCGACCCTAACTAATTGCATCTTTGAGAAAGGGGTGTGGTAACTGTTGTTTTAAATTGGTGATGGTGTTTATGGTAATTTAAAGATTTTGATACTTAATGATTGCCTTTAAAATAGGGCTTTTCTATAATATATATAATATATATATATATATATATATATATATATATATATATATATATATATATATATATATATATATATATATATATATATATATATATATATATATATATATAATCGTCTGATGCGCAATAGCCGGAGGCCTATCAATTTCCACCAGAGTTGGGAAATTTTCCATAACTAGGAACAAACTGAAGGGCGACATGTCCTAATAAATGATATAGTGAGCATTATCAATAATTCAAAATACTTACTCTATAAACTATATTATGCCTTCTACATCATCTGTTTTATAATGTTGAATTTAATTCCCTGGGTTTAATTTGAATTTGGATGAAATTTCTGGTTGGAAAAATAGGAATAAATGAACTCAAACTAATACGAAGTGTATGTTGTTTTTCATTAAGCCTTATCCCAGTTTTGTTCTTTTGAATTGAAATTAGCAGGATAAGAGGGTATTTAGCTATCTGGGTTTGATACTGGAAGGCTCCTTCAGATTTGATTAACATATAAAAAGACTAATGACATGTTATCACTGTCGGGTGGAATAATATATGTTCTCAAAGTTTTTTTTCCTCTTACTGCACCGAAATATTTATTACTTTTTTTTGTGTGTGTGTGTGTGTCTCCATTCACGTTTAATAATGTCATTCCTTGTTGTGAATTTTCTGCGTTCTCTAAGATTTAAATGTTTATTGTCATTGGAATCCCAATTTTCCAGTGAATTCTTACGGGGTTCTGAAATTTTATTAGTCTAAAAGTGGCTTACATACACATGTGATATGCGTCGAACATTTTTAGATAGTGACCATCCGTCCTCAATTTTCCGGGACAGTCCCGAATTTTTTAGATTTTTAGATTTGACAAAAATTATTTCAGTCAGCCAGAGGGCGCGGTACGTAGGAGCAGAATGCGGCGGTGATATACCGCCATACAGGTGGCTCATCATCTTTTCCTCCGCCATGTTACTTTTGTTTTGACGAATTGTACCAGTATCGCCCCGAATTTTATGCAATTCGGACTATTGTTTTAGTGATTATAAGTGAAGTAAATTAATTAAATTCCTGTGAACTGTGTTATTGTTACGTTTTGAGATTCACTTTTTTGAGATCAAGAAAAGAAATGGCTTCAATATAACGTAAGGTTCTTTTAATGCTGAACTCCAAAAAAAACATCCTTTTATTAAAACCAATATCTCGGATTCAGGCGTTCGATGTAATACATGTGCTTCAAGTGTTAATATTGGCCATGAGGGACCATCTTATATTAAACTTCATATAAATAGTGAAAAAATACAAGAGCTGTTGCTTTTGCAGCTTCAAGTTTGTCATTGACGTCATTTTATAAAATTAAATAAGCTACCGAAAAAGAATTACAGGTGGCTGCTGTTGACGGGGCATACGCTTCATACAGTCCAGCACAACAAATCTCTTAGATCAATAAATTGTACTTCAAAATTAATTCAGGTCTCAATAGAACAAAAGTTTTCTTGCGCCAGAACTAAGGCAGAAGCTATTGTTACAAATGTTTTAGCGCCTCATGCTATTTCTGAGGTTAAGACTGAGGTACAAAAGGCTAATTTCATATCAGTAATGAAATATTCCCAGTCCTGAGGTATTTTAATGCTACCCAAGGAGTACAAGTGAAACCGTGGGAATTAAAGTCTTTGCCTGGAGAAAGCTCTGAATTAATAAGCGCATTTCTCAATGAAAGTTTAGAAAGCATTGACGCACTGTAAAAAAAATCCGCTCTTATCCCGCTGTTGAAAAGCGGAAATTTCAGCTGGAAATTTCCCGTCTATGGTAAGACCGGAAACTGAACTTTAATGTCCGCTTTAACATGGTGGCTTTCCGCTCAAAAACTGGCTTTTATTGGATAATATATATATATATATATATATATATATATATATATATATATATATATATATATATATATATATATATATATATATATATATATATATATATATAATGGGATAATTAAAAAAAACATTATAATTCACTTTATTTATATACTGCCTCTGTATATATAATAATAATATAAGTAGTAATATATATAGTAATTATTATTAGTATTATATAATAATTAATAGTATAGTAATTATTATAGTATATATATATATATATATATATATATATATATATATATATATATATATATATATATATATATATATATATATATATATATATATTATATATATATATATATTTAATAGTATTCTATATATATATTAGACTATTTACCTATACAATAATAATAATAATAATATACCTTAATTCTTAGATCTAGCAAGGAAGTCCATTATATTGTTAAATTTAGAGCTTCGATATTGAAGTTCAAAACTTTCGCTTAATAATATGGTTTGAAAAAACCCAAGAACTTGTCCAAAATCATGTGGATACGTTAAGTCAAGTATATAATACACACCTAATAAAATTATTACAACACGAAGCGAAGAACAATTTGGAATATACATCTTTTTCTCTTTGGGAAGGTAAATAATCATTTCTCCATCTTTAAGTGTGGCATAGGGACCTGGAAAAGGGTCGATTTCTGATGACGAGACTAGTCTTTGGTCATCTTTAGAGAGATAATCTATGAGAGCATCTATACTCGAGATATCAATTCTGTGAAGCTTACGTATGATCGTCTTAGCAGCAGTCATCAGAGAATTAATATTTGAGCCGAGTCTCAAGCCTATTTAATAAAAGGTTAAATTTCAGGAATGCAGTTCATCAATTATTTATTTTGTGATGATGGTCTTGAGAAATGATATTTAATTCTGTATTTTTCTTTGTAGACAAGAATGTGGGCCGACAAAAACGTAATCGTTGTTGGAGATAGTCGCGTTGCCACATTGGAATTACCTTGTCCTGATTGGAAACCCAAGGCTCTAAGGAGATATCATAAGCCAGGAATGACAACTGGAGAGGCTTTAAAACTAATAGATCGATTACTGGACGAAAATGTCATCGAAGATCGGGAACCAGTGGATGTGGTGATCTTGATGGGATTGCACTGTGACTTCACCAAACTTGTGACATGGAAGGATACGGGTTGCCAAATTATGGTTCCAAATACAGCAATAGACATCTCAAAATTAATTTTGGACTTGAAAAATAAAATTATAGATTGGAAAGAAACACATCCCTACTGTCAAGTTATAGTCACTGTGCCGTATATTCCTGACTTTGGCAGATATAACCACCATCGATTATATAAAAAATTACATTATAGGCAGGTTAGAAAGGTATATTCTGTTTTCCACACACAATCTTTCATCAAACAAATGAAGAAATTGATAGATGAATTTTTCAAAGGTTGGGATGAAGAATTGACACCACGACCAGTGTCCTTAACACGAATGGAAAATCTAAATGAACACCAGAGGAAAAAGTTGCATAGTAATGGAGTCAGATTTTTTCAAGGACCGACCAGAGATGGTCTTCACTTTTCCGAAGCTACCTCGAGGAAAGGGTGGAAACTCTTAAAATACCATCATGACTATTTAAAACAGAATGCCTGGAAAATCGTACAAGAAACAAGACATAGGAAACCCTCAGAGAGAGAGAAGTGAAAGAGAAATTACAAAAAGAACACAGCCTCGACAATCGGGATGGAGAGGAACCAAACAAGATCGGTCTAAACCCTACCAAAACTATAAATTATCCAGTGAACCGCGATCTCAGTTTCGGGCAGGTCATTCAGGAATTTTACAAAGAAGAAGAAATATGACTGCTGAGGATCTTCGCCATAAGATACAAAATAGACAAAATCAGATCTCAAGACCACAATTTGATCATCTATCCCGATTTTCCTCAGGAAGAAAGATTGTTATTGAAACGGAAAAGTAAATTATAAAAAGATTACTAAGTATGTATAAATCAAAAAGTTGTCAAAATCCTACCCAACCAATGAATGTCTTTGTGAAGGGGGTGTTGTAGGGCCCTACCTTAATTTTAAGTGGTGATGGTGTTTTTATGTTAAATTAATTAAGAAATAAGGAAATTAAATAAATTTATATCATAAATAAAAGCACACCAAATGCTATTTACTTTAAAAAGTGGAACTAAATTTAAGAACAATACAATGAAAAAATTGCAGATCAACCCTAAGGTAAACCTAAAATAGGTCGCAAATTAGGAAATCATATAAATGAACCCCAAAAAATATCTTACATTGAGAAAATAATATATACAGCTTAATAGTTCGAGAATATGAAGAAAGAACTATAAAAAGAAAAAACACTTTTAAAAGTAATGAAAATAAATAAATAAAGAAAATACAAAAAAGGAAATAAAAGGCAAATGGCGGCTGAAATTTTGGAAAATGTAAACAAAAGGAATAATCTAGAAGTGTTGCTAGAAGGCCGTGGGAAAACAGGGAATTTGTACTATCAACGAGGGAAAATGATACGAAATCTAATTATAGTACCAGCTTAAGAATCAAAATAGCACCTATTGGGTGGTTGCCAAATTTAGGATCAGAGGCAATTGAAGCAGTTTTTCCATTCTGTGTTCAGACTCGACATTAAGAAGTCACTTTCTGATTACTTTGAATTTATTACGAAAAGATTTTATAATTGCGTATAAAAAGAAAACATATTAATTAACATCGGTAAATATAAATTAAGAAAACTAGTAAATATTGAAAACTATATATATATATATATATATATATATATATATATATATATATATATATATATATATATATATATATATATATATATATAATATATATATATATATAATCGTATTGATTTAAGTGCAGTTCTTATCACTAAGTTATTTATATTATAACAGTAGTAATTTAGCAAAATAATCGATATAATTAAATATAATAACTAAAGCATACGCTGTACGTTATAGAAAAGAAATAGCTGAAACATACATTGTATATTATTGCACTATATAACTAAAGCATACGCTGTACGTTATAAAAAGAAATAGTTGAAGCATACGCTGTATGTTATTATAACTTAGAAAATAAAATTAATATTAGTAATTTCTGAATAAAGTGAGGCACTCTCAAAAGAGATAAATAAATAAAAAACGAAGTCCATACTGTACTTTGATATTTACATTTAAAAGATTAAGAATTAGTTGAAATTAATCTGTATTTGAAGAATAAATAAAAAACTGTTCGAGAATTTTAATAGAAAACATTCAAGTTTATGATTTGTTCAAATTTATTAATTACATCTGTAAATAAGCAATAGATAATTTATGTTAAATAAATTGCGATAATTTGGTTATTGTTTCTTTAATAATTTGTCTATTTAGATTATTTAGTTTTGTTTTCGGCTATGATTATTATATGATTGACAATATCTTGTATATTAATCAGTAATTCATGAATATTTTTGAATAAGAGTTAAGTCGATTCTTGTCCTACTACGAAGGAATTTTCGAAATTTTCCGACCATTTTGATTTGGATTTCAGGCTTTTATAATTCGTAAAGGATTTTACAATAGTTTACTTCTGATATTGTTTAAACCTTTGGATTAATCGACTATTTTGATTTTGAGTTACGACTTTTACATACACAAAAAAATATTTACGAGATCGTTTCCAACGTATAATATTTAGTCAACTTGAATTTCTCGAATATTTTGGTGATTAGATTAAGATAACTCATACTTACCAAACTTTCATGAGATAACAATCGTTCTCCATTGAGTAAACACTTAGAATTATTTTTGCGATTTATTTAGTTGACAATCGTTCTCCATTGAGTAAACACAGAATTATTTTTGCGATTTATTTAGTTGACATTTAAGATAATTTGGCGTAACCTTTGTATTTTTTTATGATATAAAATTTTAATCGATTTTCTGCCTGTTTCAAGTTTCTTTCTTTCACTGTGATTGTATGCGTTCTTGTTATTCCTTAAATATGAATCTCTTTTTACGGCATAGTTCAGGTTAATAAGTCGAATTAGGTTCTGCTAGAAAAGTAAGTAATAATTGTGTGTATCTCTATTAATTGAACCTCTGGCAACTCTCTTGTTTATGATAGGCTTCTCTGATATTTTCGATTTTCGATATTTTTTAACAATCGAAACTCAGAAACAATCTCCATTTGGCGTAACCTTTAAGAAGTATTTTGTTTCTATGGATAGTACATAATCGTTTGGGATTTTTGTTTGATAGTTCAAACAAGTAATTGCATTGATTGATATTTCATGATATTGAATACTATTTATGAAAATACATAGTTCATAAATTTATAAATAGAGGTTAAAAATAAAAGTAAAATAAAACCAAAGATAAATAAAGCCTGTATATAATTTATTTTTAAAAATAAAAGAAAAGAGTAAGTCTTCGAAAACTCTTTAAGCTGGTCCTGAGTTGAATATAATTAGAATAAATTACGATCATTAAAATTTGAAAAACACAACGCAATATCTGAAAAGAAAAGAGTTGTCAAAATACTATTATATATTAATATATTCTAACAATACGTAGCTACGACAACGTGGGAAAGTGAAGGAAATCGGGTCCTTAACTGTGTCAATTTATATCAAGTACTTTCAGTGCATGACTACTGCAATGATGGAGAATATATGAAGAGAAATTATAGGAAACTTTCTCTGAAGCTGCACCCGGATAAAAATCCCAGTTTAAATGCCACTGAAGTACAACAAGAACTAAATCAGGCCAAGAGAACATTATTGGACGACGATGCGAAAAGACTAGAATATGACGTGTACATTTTTTTAAATGATTTATTGCAAAGGGAGGAAAACATAATAAATCCTGTTTGGAATCCATCTTGTAGACCTCCATCACCAGATGACGATGACCAAGAAGATAAGTTTTCAGATGATGATGTAGTCGTTTCAGATATATTCCACAACTGTGACATTAATTTTCAATTTGATCATATTACAAAATCAAAACCTGGGACTGGATTTTGTCCCCTATGCTATAGTGTTTGTAGATGGAGACAGCATTTAAAACAGAGGCATAAGGGATGCCATGAAGGTTATGTCAACATATTAATAGCGTTTGCGAGGTACCTATTTTTACAGTATCAATCTCCCATACCATTGGATACAAAATACGTAATATGCCACATATGTGGAACACTGGTCAGGAGAAGTCGACTGAAATTGTATTTTACTTGCAAACATAAATCGCACGATTTTATGTTAGAAAAATATGATGTACTACTTCTGAAAAAAATTATCAATAAGAATGAGTATGTAGGTAATAATGCTACAGATGACAATGATGAAAATACTGCTTTGCCAACATTCCTTGAAGAATTAGCTAGCAAGGGATACAATGAAAAGAACATTAAACAAGCAGAAAAAGAAATATCTAAGTTCTTGAAATTTCTAAGAAGTAATGGTATGAGGGTTAAAGACATAAAAGAAGAAATCACCCAAGCTGAAAGGAAATTACAATCAAAGTTGACGGCATTAATTGTTTTGATTTTATCATTAAAAATTATTCTTCGTCATGGGCAAATTATAAACATGCAATTGTTTGGGAAAGAATGATACGAGTGGTTAAGGGATGTCTATATAAAACTATAGGTAAAGCAACCTTAACTTACTATCAATTGTTAACAACTATTTCAAATATTATTAATGTTGTTAATTCAAGACCTTTGACTTATAGGTCATCAGAAAATGAATTGGAAATCATTTCTCCAAACTCCTTTTTAAAGCCTTATGGCAACTCAAACCTTATATTCAATGAAGTTTCCTTACCTATATGGAAACAGCTTCCTCCTTCACAGCAAGACCTGTCCATAACTCTAAGTACTCAAGGAAAAGTATTAGAAACCTTTAAGCAATTATGGTATGAGTCTTATTTATTAAATTTACGCCAAACAAGTAGAAATCTCTACCAGTCAGAGTGGACCAACAGAATAAAGGTAGGAGACATCGTTTTGATTCAGACACCCAATAAGCCAAGACCCTTCTGGCTTTTGGGCAGAGTTTTGGATGTTATCGTTGGTCATGATAATAAGATTAGAAGTGTTTTGGTTAAAAGGGGAGATGGACAAACATGTCATCATTCAATCTGCCATCTGTACCCTTTAGAGCTGTCTATCACTCATTCTGTAACCAGTGGTGAAGCTGACGATCAAATCTGCCATGATTCATCTAATGCAGAGTTTGCAGACAGTCAAGAAAATGAGGCTTCAGATCAAAATGATCCCTCACCTTTAAATTCAGTGCAAGATAATGGTAATAGTGCTGTCCCAGATGTTCAGCCTTCAACTTCAGGTATAAATTTACCTTCTCAGCTTAAATCTCTCAAAACTCAACCTCAGACAATGTCAATCAGAGAAAGACCACTTAGACATGCTGCTGTCAAGTGTCATGAATTCCTTCACAGGAATTTACCTTATTTGTAGTGTTTTATTAATTTTAGTAATTGCAATGATACTGCTCATTGCAACTCTTCAGTGGGAGGATATAAAAACTGTTTATATGCTTTCACTGATTTATCTGTGTATATATTTTATCTTATTTATCTAGTGTATTTTTTATCTATATTTAAGTTCTCATTGATTGGAGTTTGTAGAGTCGGTGGTTTGTTTTTTGTATCGATATGTAACATTTTGTTGTTCAACAAACCGCTGGCTAACACGCTCTCACTTTTTAAATTCATAGTAAGTCTTATCATATTTTTTAATTGTTAACTAATCATGACCCTTCTCTTTCAGGTCTTTAAATAAAAGCTCAAACTCAGAGTTTTTATAATATCACATATTTCAGAAATGCTTTGTTCAATGGGTTCATCAAAGTTATTTTCAATTTCGTCATGGGAAGGAAATCCCCAACACATATGAGTTCGCAATTCATGGATACTATAAGCAAGTTTTGCACACTTGTTACATTGTAATGAATGTTTAATATATGATTTCTTTACATGAGTTTCTAAATTAGAAATACTATTTACATGAAAATTACAAGATGCACAAGTATACTTTGAAACTCCCACCTGGTGAAAGTTACTTGCTTGCGTAGAAATTGAATTAGTAGATTCATTTACAATATCATTTAATAGGTTTTCAGAAGATGCCTTATCTGCAGACATATCACTATATTCACTAGTAAGAGATGCATCAAACTGAGGATTGGGATTTACTTCAACACCTGCAAATTATTAAAAGAAAAATTAAGAAATCTGATTTCTATTTAGTTGGTTAAAAAACAAAAAGGTTTCAATCAAACAAACCTTCACATCAAAGATTATCTGCCTAACTACTAAAGCCACCTGTTCTCAATAAAAACTATATTGGGAAATATTTTTCCTTTCATATGTACTGGGCATAACTATGTTCTTAAAATATGATATGCATGAAATTAAATATCTAAGTATGTTGAAGAAACTAAATTAGACACTAACATATAAGAAAGCTTGAAGGTTATAACTTATAACCCCTTTCTGCATGACTTAGAAAAATACTTGGTTGATGAGTGACAGATGGAATTCAAAATCATGTTGAATATATCAATGTTAATATATATATATATATATATATATATATATATATATATATATATATATATATATATATATATATATATATATATATATATATATATATATATATATATATATATATAGGTACCTGATTGTAAGTTGCTCAGAAAAGAATTTTGATTATGAAAGGAATGGGAATGGCTAAAATAAGTTGATATTTCTTTGATGATCTTTATAATTTTCATTTTGAAAATTCAAAATTAGTTAGGCTATAAATGAGGTTCTTATACTCATATTCATATTATTGTAGTATCTCTGTAGGGTTACTATTTGAAATTTCAATACTTAAGTTTAAAAATATTTCTGAGAATTAATATCTTCTAAACCAGGGGTGGGGACTGGAGAACCTGTGACCTTCTGCAACATTAAGTATGAGCTTCTAAATGAATTCTAAGTTTCCATAAAAAAATTTCTTTATTTCTTTTAAAATGCATTTCAAAAATCCAATAGGCCTACTATTTGCATACTCACTTTAGATTGAACCTTTAAAAAATATCAGAGATATTTTGACTTTACTCATCAATGTTCCAATATCTTAAAAGAGAAAACAGCAGGTTCATTGATGATTGGGAAATGCATGTTGTTTCTGCTCAAGATATAGTCAGAAAATATTGAATGAATATTAATTTAATATATATATATATATATATATATATATATATATATATATATATATATATATATATATATATATATATATATATATATATATATATATATATATATATATATATATGGCTCTTCGTCTTATCAACTTTCCTGTTCTCACTAATTCTCTCCACTCTCTTTCTGCCCATCAAATTGTTCTTCACTCTCTCTATACTATCATTATTACAATGGACACTGTTCTTCTGAACTCTCCCATCGCATACCTCCTCCATTAACAAGAGCTCGTGCGACATGTCTTTCTACAGTCTCATCCTTTATCTGTCCAACTCTCCGAGCCTAGACTTAACCCTATGCTCAATCTTACATGTACTCAACTGGTAAAGTTTGGAACCCACTCCCTGTATCTGTTTTCCCAACTTCCTCTGACTTGCACACTTTCAAACACTGTGTATTGGGTCATGTTGGCCAATCTTGACCAGAATCTGACTTTGCTCACTGGAGGATGGATACCATATATATATATATATATATATATATATATATATATATATATATATATATATATATATATATATATATATATATATATATATATATATATATATATATATATATATATACTACCAGCAATTACTGCTAATACATGTGGCATGCTGTATTGATCAGCATTGCTGAGTATCTGTTAGTAACCTATATAAATTGAAAATAAACCTAGATATAACCCATATGGATTATTGTTGCCATAAACCTACCCAAAAAATGAATGGATTTTTCAAAAATGCTAATCAGATAAAAAAAATTTTTTTTTATTTGTGATGTGTGTTAAGGCCTAACAAAATTCACACTATTTTTTTTTTTTTTTTTTTTTTTTCAGAAAACAGGTTATTAGCATTTACCTTCTAAAAAGCAAAAGTAAAAAAAAAATTGTTTTATCTCACCCCCCCCCCAGAAAATAATAATAATAATAATAATAATAATAATAATAATAATAATAATAAATAAATAGGCCACTGTGAAATTGCTTAAAGTTTTGTATCATTAACATTGAATATTGTCAGCTAAGCTTGCATTCATTTAGTTAGAATATATATATATATATATATATATATATATATATATATATATATATATATATATATATATATATATATATATATATATATATATATATATATATATATATATAACTAAAATGAATGCAAGATTAGCTTATAATATTCAATGTTAATGATATAAATACTTTTAACAACTTCGGACATGCCTACTTATTTATATACTTTTTTTTGGGTGGGAGGAGGTGAGGTAAAACAAATTTGTTTAGGACTTTTGCTTTTTAGGGGATCAAATAGTAATAATGTTTTTTTTTTTTTAAATTTAGCATGAATTCTCATAGGCCTTTACACACAGATCACAAAATGATACTTTTTTTTTATCTGCTCAGCATTATTGAAAAAATCCATCCAAGTTTTGGGTAGGTTTATCCATATGGGTTATATCTAGGTTTATATCAATTTATATAGGTTACTAACAGATACTCAGAAATGCTGATCCATACAGCATGCCACAGGTATTAGTAGTAATTGCTGGTAGAATTCTTTTAGAAGGAAACAATGTTGCAGTGGGCCACATGTTCTCCACCTCTGGCCAAGCCTATGCCGATAGATGGGTTGGGAGAGTCTTGATTTACAATTATGGCTTTTTACTGCCCTGTGTTTACCTTGATAGGGCAGTCTTAATACTAGTAAGTTCATGTGGCTTGTTACTATCCCTTATTTGCCCATAATTTCCTTGTATAACAATTGGGTTTGAATTCTCAGCATCGCTTCTAATCGATATTAATCTAGTTTTACAGACTATTCAATAAAGCAAAAAGTCCACCATAAAACTACCAAAATATATTTTAATGGGTGAACTATAGGAAAATTTTTGACTATTCCTTTTATATATATATATATATATATATATATATATATATATATATATATATATATATATATATATATATATATATATATATATATATAATATATATATATATATATATAATATATATATAATATAGGGGCTGGCTGCTGCCGAGTATATTTTTCTCGTTTCAGGTTGCATGAAGTATTCTCGGAAGAATAGTCTTACTTGCTTGTGGCTTGGCTGTTATGTGTTTATTCTGGCTATCGTGGGATCCCCAAAATTAATATGCCTGTGCCATGTTATGGATTGGAGAGCATGATGGGAGATTGACATTAACGTGTTTATTCTTTAGATGCGTTGATGTTATTCTCCTATGTTAAATTTATTTATTTGCTTTTTCGCTTGTGCTAATAGTAAAATCTTATGAGCTATCGTTCCCATTTCAGGCAATATTTAAAACAGGTTATTATACAATTTAAGCAAGTTGCGATTGTCAAGACGAAGGCATATTACCCTTACAAGGGTAGGTTTGGTATTCTTTATGATTTTTATTATTTAATTTATTATATGTTAAGATCATTTTTATTAAGGTGTGGCACTGGGGTAATTGTTTGTAATTTACACAGGTGCCAGTCTAGGGTCTTATTACCTATTAATCTGAAATCTTGAGAGCGAGTAAACATTCAGGTCTTGTTCTGGGTGAGCAGTACTGGCTATAGTATTCTACATATGGTCTGAAATAATTGTAATCCATGTACAACGCCATATATTCTATAAGAATTGACTCCTTACGCGAGGTGTAGAAAACTAATCCAGAGTCATTACCAGCTGTAATCTCAGTCATCATTCACATTCCGGCTGGCCTGTCATAATCTAGTCCGCAATTGTGGGTGTATACTCAATACTGGAGAAGTTCCGGTCTCGCCAGGTTATTCTATGATAACTAAATCTAGATAAAGATAAGTTAAATCGCGTCTCTTAATATCGACTTTATCATAAAATTATTTTTATACTTGTATATTCTTCCATTGAAGAGTATTAATTTATATTATATACATATTCTATATTGTGTTTAAATTACTATTTATTTTTGGGTATTAAATAATCTATATTTTTTTTTATTGAATTATATATTTTTATACGTTTTTGCTCAGTGTTTCATTACGTAGTATAGTCCCCTAAAGTACACGATTTGGAAGATCCGGCCATATCGAACCTGAGTGGTTCTTAGTTCCGTTGAGCAATCGAGGTGAGCGGGCGCTCACTAGCCTCCTTAGTCGTCCCCCTTTCTTTCTGACCATCTAAGGTCGATCGGTTTTTTCTGTTCGGCTAGGGGCAGGTGTCGTCTATCCACTTGCCTTAACAATATATATATATATATTACTGTTCAATGCAATCAAAAAAAAATATTGAAATAATGAAATATTTGTTCATTTGAAAAAGTTTTTATAAATATATGAAAAAGAAATAAATCAAGTAATGAATGAAGTAGAAATTAAAAAATAACCAAAATATTAGAAGTAAAATTTGGAGTTGCTCTAAGGTTGGAATAAAGAAATGAGTAGAGTTTACTACAAAACCTTGTTACATATTACATTAATAATTAACAATTAAAAAAAAATTAATTTATACAATAATTCTTAAATATAATTAAAATTATTTTTAATATGAAAAAACATAATTTTAGAATTTACCATTCAAAATCGTCTCTTCCAATGAATTATTTTCTTGTCTGGGATATTCAGTAATATTTGAAGGTTTAAGCATTTTCAACTCCGCATGTAGAACTGGTATATGACCACGCTCGCGGGTGTGTCCGCTCTTGCCTCTGTGATAAGCCATTTTCCGGTCTTGTAACCGGAATTTAAAAATTTAAAAAATATCAGCATGAGAGTCCGCTTTCTGTCCGGTTTCTAGGTTAAAAATAAGGCTAATTTTTTCTAAGTTAATGAAAACCGCTCTAAAATTCTCCAAAATTCCTAATTCCGCTCTCTATGAGCGGAATTAAAACGGACTTTTTTTTGCAGTGCGCCAAAGGAAAAACAGTTGCACTTTATGCTGACAATACGAATTGTAATTTTGGTGGAGTTAACAGAAAAGAGAAAAATAATGTTTTTACAAAGTTGACAAACTACCTTAGTAACCAATTTTTAGGAGTCGGCTGCAATGCACACATATGCACAACGCAATTCGAACAGCTTCTGATTTTCTTCCAGTGGATGCTGAAACTATTGTTTCAAAAACTTACAGCTATTTCCATGCTTACACGGTTCGTGCAGAAATTTTTAGGGAGTTCTGTGATAGTGTGGACATGGACTATCAAGAGATCCTGTGTTATCGTAAAACCCGATGGTTAGCTCTTCTTCCTGTAATTGAGAGAATTCTACAAATGTTTTAACCCTTAAAGCTGTATTTTGAAACCGAGGAAAAATGTTCTACAGTTATTAATCGAGTTTTGGGAATCCTCTCTTTTAGGCATGGTTGTGGTTTATTCATGGTCAGGCATCAACTTTTCACGATTCAGTCAAGCTGATTGAAGGTCAGAATGTAAGCGTTTTTTTACGTTATAGAACAACTCGGTAAACTAAGGACAAGTTCGAAGTCAAAGATTGATGATAATTTTCTGCCTTTATCAGTGAAAAATATGCTTTAAAAATTGAGCAAAAAAGATATCACAAAAGAGGAAGTAAGCAACTTTTGTTCAACAACCAAGCAGTTCTACCAGATTGCTCTGGAATATTTGGAGAAATGACGAGTTAGACATGCAGTTGGATAGTTCTGAAATAAATTCCTACTTGGGAAAACATTGAAAAATATTAAAAAATCATAAATAGAATACTTCCCTTTGTTGAAATAAGCGAAAAGTATGACGACGTATGTGAAGCAGTGTGTAAATGAAGAAAAGTTGACTAAATGGAGGGAAATGAAAACTTTAACTGAAAACAAATGGGATGAGATCTTCACTCATTTTAGTAAAAATGTTCCAAGTTTAATGTTAAGTTCGTCGAAGTTTTGCTCTGAGAATTTTCATTGATGAAAGAATCTGTAGTCATCAGACAAAACACAGTTATCGATTGACACTGAAATCCATTTTGATAACAAAAGTTAACATCAACAAATCTTGCCAAGACTTTTACAAAATGTTGTTTTCAAACAGAGACTTGTTGAAAAAAAATTCATTCTTGTAAGAAGTATCTACAGTATTATTCCTAAAGTATGTCACTGTAAAATAGTATTTTATCCAACTTTTGTTTAAATTATATATATAATATATATATATATATATATATATATATATATATATATATATATATATATATATATATATATATATATATATATATATATATATATATATATATATATATATTGTAGAATATCTTTAACTAATAAACCATATGACTTGTTTTCGAAAACAACATATTTCTTCTTTATATTAAAAATCACCTTCCTTAAAACCCTTACGGGCAGGGTATTTCGGAGGGGCAATGTTCAGAAGTGCCCCGAATTTTGGTTAGAAAAATATGGTCACCATTATTTTAAGACGAATAATTTTTTTTTCATTTTTGCGTTGTTCGTTATTCGATCTATTTCTTACGTAATTTCATATGAAACTAAAAAAAATTATTTTAAAAATGATGTTGCGCGTGTGAGTACGATTTACTAAAATTTAACTCATAGGTAAAATTTTAAATTTTACAACATTTTATATATTTATTTTTTTTTTTTTTAGTTTTATAAGAAATTACAAAAAAAATTTCCGTCTGGTTGGATATGATAAAATAAAATATAAAATAACAATCAAACATGTAAATAAAAAAAAAAAAAATCAAATGGATTCAACCCGGGCAAGTTCATATCCAGTGACATCGTACGTTTGGCAGCCGTTTGGAAGTAAGTTTTGCCAAGTGAAGAGCAATTTATGTGTATAATATTTTTGAACGAAAAAAATAAAACCAATATATTATACCTTCGTAATACAACGAAAGTTAATTTTGATAATCACCTTTATTTTATTTATTTTTGTGGAAAAAAGTTCTAAAATGCTAATATTTTGTTGTAAAAGTTGCTTCATTTATTCTCGAAATAGATCATAAACGGGGTGGTCGTTCAGAAATTTGTGAACCTAGCGAATTGTCTATTGTGAATCGACCAGGCCAGTGGTTCTAAATTTCTGCGATTCCAGTTTCAAAACTAAGAGATTGTTCAGATTGAGAATTTTTTTTCCTCGTAGCTTCACTAAATTTACAGGGATACTTTCTACCTTTGCGGTAAATATTGAAACATTTGTGGTAATCTATTTCATCTACCTATTCAAATGCTAAAAAGCTAAACTTATTTATTTACGTATTCCCTGCATTTTTAATTAAAAGGAGTTCAGCTCTTGGATTCATTAACAGTTGCGATGCCTTCACAGCACAAGAGATCCTGCGCTTCACAAAATTTTTGTGTGGAGAATTACAAACTCAAGCCTGTTCATTGATGCACATCTTCCTTCCTTCACAGTCCTCTTCGTACTGGACTTCCTACCAATCATAATCTCCTTCACTTCAAATCCGAATTTATGTTCAACTCTTAGACATTTTTTTTATAATAATGATCGTGAGGGGTTTTTGTGTTGCTTTTTATACCTAGGGCTTGCCCGTGAGTGATAGTATCTTAAAAATAAGGGTCATTAAGAGTATAGGTTACAAGTATTAATTTATTAGATGGTTATTTCATAATTTTTCATTTATATGATACTTTGTGTGTGTTTATTTCAGATAGGACTAATTTTTGAGATCAAAAATTTAAAAGGAACAACGATCACTGGTAAGATATACGCTTCTCAGTTGCAAATCAAGAGATGAACCCAAAACATTCTGCAATAGTGAATCGCAAAGAGCGATTACATGTCACTCGTCCAATGAAGCAGAAGCTTAGTACCCTAGGTTGGGAACTATTGCCTCATCCGCCAGACAGTTGTTACCTACAGATTATCATCTTTTCCCTTCCTTAAATGTTTTATGCACAACAAAAGAATGCGTGGTAAAGAAAGGTTGAGTCAGCTTTAAAACTTTTTTTGCTTCAAAATTCACAGCATTTTATAAAAAAGGTATACTTGTATGTCGTTGGGAAATGATTGCAAATATTCTATTTTCTAGAGTAAAATAGCTTGCTTACATTGTTTTTATAACTATTCAACTCAAAATCCGCACGAACTTTTTCAGACACAATAATATTATATATATATATATATATATATATATATATATATATATATATATATATATATATATATATATATATATATATATATATATATTATATAATAATTATATAAATATTAATATAAAAAAAAAAAAAAAAAAAAAAAAAAAAAAAAAAAAAAATTAACAAAAAATAATAAAAATTTATACATTAAAAGACTAGCTTTCGCTTCTGTTTTGAAGCCTCATTCAGGCAAACTGACACGCCTCATTGAAGTTCTGTGTTAATGTGGTAGTTGGTTGTTAAGTCCAATGATTTGTTACACAATTGATTTGAAAAATGGAGAGCGGTGCATGATGGCATTCTGCAACTGATCTATTTTGAAATCCCCTGGACGTAGATTGTAATTCGGTAGATTTTTTATACAATAAGCTTCGGACATTTTCCTTTTATTATAATTATTAATGTGTTTGATGATGTAATTGTCCTTAAGGTTTATATTATGATTATTGCTTTGTCTGTGTATAGTGAGAGCTGAATTTTGATTATCTGTGTTTAGGTCATATCTGTGTTGGTAAATTCTTCTATTGTGTTCAGTTGTTTCACCTATATAATGCAATTCACAAGCTTGGCAAGGAATACTGTAAATGCAAGGGGGGTTAGGGTTGGAGGCTTTTGGTGGTTTAAAGACTTTTTGATATGTGGGATGGGTAGAAAGCTTTTTAGTGTGGGTTCCTTTGTTTTGATGGAGTAAAATTTAGTTTTTGCTTTCTTAAATGAAGTGTTGATTATATGTGTTGGATATTGTAATTTTTTTTTAAAAGTTTTTTAGTATATATATATATATTATATATATATATATATATATATATATATATATATATATATATATATATATATATATATATATATAATATAAATTATATATTTGTTATTTGTACGCTTGTTTTGTTTTCTTCAGGGTTCAGCCTTTTCTTCAGAGCTCCCAAAAATTAGATAGAGAGGACAAAAAAAAAAAAAAAAAAAAAAAAAAAAAAAAAAAAAAAAAAAAAAAAAAAAAAAAAAAAAAAAAAAATATTTTTATATATATAACCTAAGCTTAACTAACCCTACCTAATATTCATAAAAATAAGCAGGTAAATGTAATTTATATTTACGAGAAGTTTTGTTACTCGCAATCAAAAAAAATCTGTACTGAATACTTATAATATATAAGTATAGAGTTCTTATACTCAGAACTATCGTGATCTTTCCTTGTGACTGATAACCATATCTTTTTCCAAATTTCAACTATTGCACTTTGCAAATTTTCAATAGTGTTGCTAACTCTTGAGAAGAAAATACAACAAGTTAGGATATCAGGGCAACAGGCACCATTGAACACCAGACAAGTCCAGATCCGAAAGCTAATGCAGTTTTCAGACAAAAATTAGACTAGACTCAAGCTGAAACTAAGCTTCCGCCTCCAGACCAGAAATTGACAGCTGTTTCCGTCTCAAGATGGAAACTTGCTGGCCCCTCCAGACTAAACCCTATCGGTACAACGAAAATACCGATAATTACAAGTGCAATAAAAATAATAATAAACAATGCAACTAGAATGTTTTCTTAAATTATTTTAACTCTTTAACAATTTTTTAATTACTTAGTTACTAAATTATAACGTTAATTATTTTCCGATTAGTTATTTCAAAGTGTGCATTTTCAACCTTACTCTTATTGTCGGGTTCCAGAAACGTAAAATATGTTCTTCAATAATGCTAGAATCTTTTTGATGTCTTCACAATAGTTACTTCGAAAATCAATGAGATGAAAAATCAAATGTTCAAACCTTCATATTGTCAAAATACGGAAAACTTCAGTTAACACTTTCCAATAGTCAATATCCAGAACACGAAGCTAGCAAAAGATGTTCATTCTCTTTGTAAACTGAATATCAAACTCTACAAACTACGATTAACTTTTACTATGATGAATGCTAAACAGTGTTCACGCTGCTGATGCTCTCCAAAAACTGACAATCGATTCAAGAAATCGAGATTTAAGTTAAAAAGATTTTGTAACCATATGTTCCTAAATTTTATTTTAAAAATTCCCCTATTACAATATATATATATATATATATATATATATATATATATATATATATATATATATATATATATATATATATATATATATATATATATATATATATATATATATATATATATATTATATAAAAATATATTAAAATAAAATGAAAAAAAAAAAAAAAAAAACAATTTTTTTTTTTTTTTTAACAAATTTCATTTTATATAATATTTACATTATTACTCAAGGTTCTCTTCTCTTCCTTCTCTTTTTAAATAGGTATAATATTCTTAATCTTAATTTTTTTTTATGTCGTCATATGCTCACTGCAACATAAAAAATTATACATTAGAAATAATTTAAAATTTTAAAAAAATACTATTTTTTCAAATTACGTAGAATATTTTTTTTTTAAGACTTTCTTATTAAAGTCTTTAAGATCTGTAGTAAAGTATCTTTCTTGCATAGACAAGTCATACTCATTATCAGGAAATATATTTTTTCCTTTTTCCACTTTTTATTCCTATTTATTTACTGCTATATAATAAAAGCATGGCAGGCAGGGGGTATGGAGTCCCCCACCAGGAGAGGGCGCAGCCCCTCAGCAGGTCTCATATCTTACGTATATTCATATAAGTAATTCATAATATCGCTCTATTCGAATTTGGGTCAACATTATATATTTTTATTAAATAAACCGATTCGGAAGAATTAATTGATTTAGAAATTTTATGATGTATTCTTTATATATATATATATATATATATATATATATATATATATATATATATATATATATATATATATATATATATATATATATATATATATATATATATATATATATTGAGCAGCTGACCTCTGATCTATCTCGCATTTCAAAATGGGGCAGAGAGAAAAACATGGTTGTTTTCAATGCCACCAAAACTCACTTCCTCCATATCTCTACCTGACACAATCTTCCAAACAACTATGATGTCTTCTTCGAAAACATTCAACTCAGACCTTCGCCTCTCATTATTTTTGGCGTTTCTTTTTCTCGTGATCTTTCTTGGAAAATACATTACCTCTCTTTCTGAACAAGTTTCTAAGAGGTTAGGTGTTCTGAGGCGCCTTCAGTATTTCTTCACTCCACCCCAGTTGCTTGCTCTATAAGAATGTTGTTCGCTCCTGTGTGGAGTATGCGACACACATCTGTGGTGGTTCCACTCATACAGAGAGAGAGTGGAGACTAGGGTTTTTCGTCTGGTAAACTCTCCTGCTCTAACTAATTCTCTCCAGTCTCTGCCCGTCGAATTGTTGCGTCACTCTTTCTATACTATCGCTAGTACAATGGACACTGCTCTTCTGAACTCTCGTCGCATACCTCCTCCACTGAGAAGGGCTCGGCGACTCGTCTTTCTACAGTCTCATCCTTTCTCTATCCAACTCTCTGACCCCAGACTTAACCGCTATGCTCAATCTTACATGTACTCTGCTGATAAGGTCTGAAGCACACTCCCCTTCATCTATTTTTCCAACTTCCTATGACTTACACACCTTCAAACGTCGTGTATCAGGTCATGTTGGCCTTTAATTTGACCTGGTTTCCGTCTTTTCCCCTAACTCTGGTGGAAATTTTGGTAGGCCACTGGCCTTTGCCCACCAGAGGTGAGATAAAAAAAATTATATATATATATATATATAATATATATATATATAATATATATATATATATATATATATATATATATATATATATATATATATATATATATATATAATATATATAGAGAGAGAGAGAGAGAGAGAGAGAGAGAGAGAGCCTATATTAGAAAAAAATATTCGTTTGCTATTTCTGAAACTAAAAAAAGAGGTTCATTTAAAAAAGTAGGCCAAGCTAACGTACGGTAGGTACTCAACATTAACACCACTTACGGGTCGGGGGACATTATTTGTAATAGTTTTTATGTCGTACTCTAAAGAATAATAATAATAGGCCTAAACATTGACATAATAATAATAAGCCTATATAGCATGAAAACTATACTTTTAAGTTTTCAAAATATCAGTAATAAAATCTGTATTAAATTATAGGCAAGAAAGATTTGTTAACTGATCGATTGTTTTTGAACAGTGTCGATCACTTTACCTGTCGACGATTTGGTTCAAGCTTAATAGTAGGGGGTATTCTGTAGCAAACAATAAAATAATGTTTTTAAAACTTGATATAGGCTTAAAAATTTAAAAAAAATAAAATAAAACAAATGCTTATTCTATCATAGGCCAATCACTTTTTTTTCAATCTTTGCTAAAATTTTACCCGAATATCGAGTTTCAAGTTTTCTCAAAATTATTTTTTTCAATATATATATATATATATATATATATATATATATATATATATATATATATATATATATATATATATATATATATATATATATATATATATATATATATATATATATAAAATATATAAATTTTAAAAAAAAAATAAAAAAAAAAAAAAAAAAAAGTTTTTTATTTTTTATTTTTTTTTAAACTTCCAAAAAAAAAAAAAAAAAAAAAAAAAAAAAAAACAAAAGTCGCATCACTATATAGGATGTTGTCGATGCTAGATAAAAGTGTTAGTGTTCACTTTTACGTGAATACACCAAAGAAGTTAAAACCTGCATAAACGAAGGAGAAAATCCACGTCATTGTCAAATTTGACTCAAAAAGAATATTTACAACTAACAAGAATGAAAACTAGAGTTCAGATGTTAAACTTTTAGCCTTAATTTTAAAGTACACTATATCAATGGAAATATTTAAACTTCCCTCTGTTAGTTTACTAAAATTACAAGTTAAAAATGTTTGTATTCAAGCTGGCGTTTGTTCAAGTACGTTTGGTTTCCTTCATTCCAAGATTTTGAATGTTTATCTTAAAGAGAGTATATTCCTTGA
>SEYY01020938.1:40000-72500 GCA_009176605.1 Armadillidium nasatum
TAAATTAATTTGTGAAGAGGCGTGTCTATTGGAGAAAATTTCGTTGAATCATGTAGAATATGAAACATCTTCCGGTTGTAGTCATCCTTGTTTAGAATAACAACACCTCTGCCTTTATCAGGGGAGCAAATGATTATGTCACTTTTTGATTTCAGATTCCTCAAAATCCCAATGTCACGTGGAGTAATAAAAAGATGAGAGTAAGTTTTTCGTGGAGAGTTAAAGTTATCAAAATCCAATCTTTTGTTTTTAGCACAGACATCATCGAAGTTAGATTATAAAAAACAGGTTCTAGTTTTAGGGTCGCAGCCAATCTTTCGAAAGATAGAAAATACTTGAAAAAGTTATATTTTGTTTTAGGTAAGACGAAATCCAGGCCCAGTGATAAAAGTTGACTCTCACGTGTGGAAAGAGAATAGTTAGAAAAATTTTTAATCATTAGATCAGGATTGCAAAAGGATGGAGGAGAGATGTTTAAACCTTGTAATTTGGCAGTATGTCCACTCGAAACTTGCGCATGTAATTTATTATTGTTGGCTTTGACTACAGTCTTAAGAGCTATGAAGTCCAGGAAAGACAATTCATTGTTAATTTGCAATTCGTGACTATTAACTAAAGAGGCATAGTTAATGGCGAGTCGAGATTTATATTTAATTTCATTGGAGAGCAGCTTATTGAGAATGTCCTTATATAGATGCGATGTATGCAATGTTTGACGATGATATGTAAGAATCTAGGTGCAATGCCATTAAATTGACAGGTACGTAAAATTTTTAAATCCAATTGAGCTCTTGTAAGTTTGCTGATTAAATTTTCCCATTTACGAACTAATCTTTATTTGCTTGGTCTATGCTTCGTTCTAATTGTAGTATAAATAGATATGCTCCTCTCGAGCTTAATTTTTAGCAAAAATAGGAAAACAAAAAATGAACGTAACATTTATATTTAAGATTAGCATAATTTAACAAGGATATCTAACGTTTCGGCTCATTATTTCTAAAGCCATCATCAAGAGAATTCTGAAAAGAAATGAAAAAATGGAAATTTTTAGCGTACTTAGTTCGACTTATCATAACCTGAACGACCGAAGTTTGCTGTGTGATACAGGCCTAAACGATAGATGGAAATTTCAAAATATCGATAAAAATATCGAAGTACAAGTTAGACAACTTCTTAACCTAAGCCTATATATATATATATATATATATATATATATATATATATATATATATATATATATATATATATATATATATATATATATGGTGTAATACTGCAGTAGGCCTGTATACCACGGCAAAGTTCCATCTGTCGGTAAGGCCTGTATCACACGGCAAACTTGGGTCGTTCAAGGTTATGATAAGTCGAACTAAGTACGCTAGGAAACTAAATAATAATAGTAATGATAAAAATATTAATAAGCATAAATGAAATAAAAGCTAAATAATAATACAAATGTCAAAAAAATTTGCCTTGATATATCGATGCTTCCATATATCGATATTTCTATATATCGAAGGTCAGACAACTTAACTTATATATATATATATATATATATATATATATATATATATATATATATATATATATATATATATAATATATATATATATATATATATATATATATATATATATATATATATATATATATATATATATATAATATATCCATTTTTAGCTTCAAGACCTTTTAAAAATTTTTATTAGCTTAATTTTATTATTTTTATTTTTATTTTTTTTTTATTTTCTTTACAAAATCATCTGTCGTTGTTCTTAACCATAAAAAAATTCGGATCATTTCGTTTTCGTAGTTGGTTGTGTAGGAAAAAAAATTTGCGCCCGCGTCTCTGAAGAATTACCATATTGTCGTATTTATTAATCTTTATTAATTAAATTTTTAGAATTTTTGATACTTTTAATTTACAAAATCATTTTCCGCACTTAAATTTACCAAAAAAAAAAAAATAAATAAAAATCAACTGGAAAAAAAATGTTTTATTGAACTCAAGTATTTCAATAATAACAATGATAAAATAATAACAATTCAGTGGTTGCACTTTATATTCAAAACACATATTTGTTAGAAAAAATTTTATATAACTTGGTTGCCAGACGTACGAAGAGCACACGATCTGACAAAACTAGAATATTCATTCACCAACCACCGTGAACCATCCAGTTTACACACAGACTAAGTGTGTGAACAATGTTTTGCTCTGTTTCAAAGGAGGAAGATTTGGTTATATTTATAGCCGTTTCACTTTTATAATGAGTTTATAACGGCATATAAGCCATTAGTGTTTACTTTCATCTCATTTGATAGTTAGGGTATGGGAGTTTTGAATATGATAAAAAATATGGTTTGCTATGAGAAGTGTAGTTTTTAATTAACATCCATTGCGAGAACTTTTAGCCTGTTTCGCAATATTCAGTCGAACTACAGAAAGCATATATATATATATATATATATATATATATATATATATATATATATATATATATATATATATATATATATATATATATATATATATATATATATATATATATATATATATATATATATATATACCGATGTCCAAAATGGATTTGGGCCAGACATCGGTTTGAACCACAAATATTTAAAAAACTACTGAACCTACGTAAAAAGGATTATATTTTTAGAATCCTTGAAGAAATTTGATAAGGAAAAATTGGGAATTAAAAAAAAATTATTATTTTAACAACGAAATTTATATTATTTATATTAGTATCGTACGTTTGGCAGCGCACGTCTGCAGCGTAGTCTGGCGTCTTTTTATGAGTCAGATTCTGAAAATTTAAAGGTGCATCAATTTAGCGAGTGCGTAGAAAATTAACAAAAATGTAAAATATATATATCTGGTGTAATATGGCAGTAGGCTACGATCCTGCGGCAACATACCAGCTATCGGTTAGGCCACAATCCCACGGCATCTTCGGTCGTTAGGTTAAATAAGTCGAAAGGAGTTCGTTAAAAAAAAATCCTTACTAATAATAAAAAAAATAATGACAGATTTTTCCTCAAATATTGTACAATTTTTTATTTTTTTTAATTTGCAAATATTTTAAACTTTTCCTACCTGAAATTCGACAAGGATTTCAAAAATATAATCCTTTTTACGTACGTTCAGTAGTTTTTTAAATATGTATGTGGTTCAAACCGAAGTCTGACCATGGATTTGCTTTGGAACCTCAAAAGACGTAGTTTTGTTTAAATTAATTAAATTTCAAATATAGCATTTTTGAGTTAATTACAATAAATAATCAGTGGATTCCGTACAAAGTTTAACAATTTAATAGGGTCCCTTTTTTTGGATTTTTTTGAGTGCCTATATATCTGTAACCATTTGGAAATATAAGACTAATTACATATTTGGAATCAGGAGTAAATTTACTATTACGGTTCAAAAAAATTTTTTTATTTTTTTTTATTTTTTAATGACAAAAGAACGAATGCAGTTTCATTGTCATTCGACATATGTCACTTTAAAAAGTCTTTTTCTCAGGAACTTGCCTCTCCCCTTTTCAAACAAGCCGTTTTGTTCTAATATTGTCAAGACTTCGATAAATCCTTGTTGTTATTGAGGGAATTTGGTTTTTTAATGAGATATTTATCCACATAGATTGTTTTTTTTTATACTCGATTGTATGTTGATGAATCTTCTTTAGAAATTTTGGGTAAAGGTGGAGATTGTTTGAGTTTCGATTGTTAAAAAATATCGAAAACATCGGAGAAGCCTATCGTAAACAAGAGAGTTCAACAAATATTTCTGCGATTTCCCTTATCTTGAACAATGCCGAAGAGGCCTATTTTTCCGACCACAATTTAAACGCAAACTTCGTAGTATCGTTAAAATTATCGACATTGACATTCCACCTAAGCCGAAATTTTGGCTTTTTCAACAAATGTTTCCCCTTCAATGGAAGAGGATTTTTTTTCGTCGTAGTTGACATTGCAATTTGGCTTGTGTGCCTTTTTCAATGCTTTTATCTCTTCATCCAAGTTCTTTCGTATGCTGGTTGCTCGCGTTGCAGTACTTGCAAAGGACGTGGTAATTAAAATAATGTCAGTCTCTACCTCAACAACAAAATCAAGACCAATGAGAGACCCATATCCCCTTGTTAACTAAGACCCATCGAAAAAGACTTGGATGTTTATCAGGCAATCCTTAAATTATATATATATATATATATATATATATATATATATATATATATATATATATATATATATATATATATATATATATATATATATATATATATATATATATCTTAGAAATATTTCGGAGGTTATTTGCTGGTAATAAACGTCAGGGTACATGCAGATAATCATTCTATCAGTCCTCAATCTGTTAACTCTGTCTATGAATATGCTGGTCCAACTTCGGGGCCTCAAGAATTGGAAAGACCTTGGATACTCGTGCATGTGTGAATGGGTGAGTCGGGCTCCCCCGCTGGTCATGGCTTCCATTAAGCCCAATATCCATTTCTGGTATTCACTATCGCATCTATGCCCGGAGAAAACTCCATTCAAAACTTCCCCAGGCCAGGGCGAGTGGATAAAGTTGTTAGCGGTGTATTGCTGGGTGCTGAGATAGTCCAATCCCACATTATGAAAGAACATTCCAAATGCCATCGCCAATATTCGGAACCCTAATGCTCCAGAGATATAATAGTGGTAATCCTCGACAACAATCATTTTTGGGAGGGAGTATGCGTTTGCTCGGTGGCGCAGACCCATGGCAATGCAGGAGCAGGACCGCATGTCAGGGACGGGTATTACTGCATCATAGCCAGATGGTGTGGTGTTGATCCAGTCAACTGCTATGTTTTCCCTTACCACTTCAAAACCTCCCCAACTCCAGACTCGCAACCCTTGTTCAACGATCCCCCTGAGCCCGGCATCCCTGTCAGGTATTGTGATGCCTGCCAAATTTCCCTTTCTACCAACAAGCCTATTGCCTGTTCTATACCACAAAATAGAGGCCACATCTTCCATTAGCTTGCTTTCGTCTGCTATAATGTGTTTTTCCACTAATAGCCGATATAGATCGGATACTGCCAGTTCTCTCAAAGTGGAAAGATGGGAGAAGATATAGTCAGATAGGTGATAAGGCGTGGAGTCATAGTAGGTCTGGTTGTCTCTAGTGACTGTCATCATCATATTTGCTGGATAGTTCTGTGTGGGCACAGGGCTACACCTCGGTATCATAGAAAGAGTAGACCGCAGCTGTGTCTCGTCAAAAATATTCCCTGCATTCTTTCGGGGAAGGAGAACGTTAAGCTCAGTTGCGCCGGGTAAAGACACGAGGCTTCCATTCCAACAGAAGTACTCTCTATAGGGCCCAGCCCCCGGAACTGCTCCCACGATGTCTTCCGCATTTAACCACATTCCAACATTGAATAATGGCCATGGGGCGAACAGCGCTATGTACAAAGCCAGTAGTTCTTGGGAATTTGCGTAGTTTACTATATTGCTAGGCACAATCAACAAATTCTGTACATCCTTTGGAATGGATGACAAGGAGGTGTGGAACCTAATAGTTCCTTTAGTGGTGTTTCCCCCTCTCCCGTGCCAAGGGAAGCTGGGATTATCCCCGCCACACCTTTCCGTGATAATAGGAGATTGATTAATAACCACTCTTCTTGCTTGGTCCTGATCTTGATGAATAGTAGCACACGGTTGAATTGGGGTGCTTTGTCCTTCCAGAGGGCTGTGTCTGGATGCATCTGTTCGCTTTAACAGCAGAATTCCGCCATACATAGATAACTTGTAGACTAATAAATCATTTTGCACGTGACAAGCGTGAGCGAATCCTGCTACCGCTTGGATGTCCCGTTTCAGGAAGCCTTCTACTAGCACGTCTGCACGCGCAGTTATAGTTGCTTCTCTAGAGGCCCAAGATTTTGCTTCTTCCATTAAGGAAGTTTACCGTGGCTCAAACGGTAAAGTGATTGACTCACGTGCTTGAGGGCGCCGGTTCGATCCCACTTCGGGATCCTAGGTATATACTACCTAGAAAAGTTCCTCTCCTCGAATAGGGCAATGCCCGTGAGATGTGAACTTTTTTGTTTAGAAAAAATTAAAAAAAAAAAAAAAAAAATATATATATATATATATATATATATATATATATATATATATATATATATATATATATATATATATATATATATATATATATATATATATATTATATAACTTATTCCAATTTTTAGCTTTAAGATCTTTTTAAATTGTCAAAATAGCCAAAGGAAACTCTCTTGTAATATCACGATGCATATTTTCGGCAGACGATTTTTTGACGCCATATTTGAAAAAATTAATTTTATTAATTTCGAATTTTTTTTTTTTTCCTTATAAAATTATTTGTCGTTCGTCGAATCAGCCTACGAAAAATACGGGCCCGCGTCTCTAAAAAATTACCAAATTGTATGTATTAATCTTCATTAATTAAATTTTTAGGATTTTTTGATGCTTTTAATATGGAAAATTGTTTTCCGCACGTAAATTTACCAAAAGAAAAAAAAAGATTTTAGATCATTTCGATTTACTAAAAATAAATGCCTAATTGTATTCGAGTAATAAGAATAATAGGATAATAATAATAATAATAATATAATAATAATAAAAATAAAAAAAAAAAAAAAAAAAAAAAAAATATAAAAAAATTTTTTTTTTTTTTTTAAAATTTTGTTGCCAGACGTACGATGAGCGCATAACCTGACAAAACGAATATTTACCAGCCACCATGAACCATCAGTTTTCTCACAGACTAAGTATTTAGACAATGGTTTGCTTCTCAGTTTCAAAGGAGGAAGATTGGTTAAATTTATATCCGTTTCACGTTTATAATGAGTTTAACGACATATAAGCCATTAGTGTTTCCTTTCATCTCATTTGATAGGTAGTATACGGGAGTTTTGGGTATGATAAAAAATTAGAAAGTTTGGTACGAGAAGTGTAGTTTTAATTAACATACATTGCGATGACTTTTAGCCCAGTTTCGCAATATTCAGTCGAACTCCTACAGAGTATATATATATATATATATATATATATATATATATATATATATATATATATATATATATATATATAATATATATATATATATATATATATATATATATATATATATATATATATATAGCTTAGGTTAAGAATCTTTCTGACCTTATATATCGATATTATTGAAATTTCGATTTTAATCGATATCTTTTATATCTTGCGCGGCAACGCTCTTGTATAGGTTAGGCCTCTATTTTACGGCAACTTCGGTAGTTCAGGTTATGATAAGTCGAACGAAGTACGCTAGAAAACTGAATAATAATAATTATAAAAATAATTAGAATAGGCATACATGAAATGAAAACTAATAATAATGACAAATATCAAAAAATTTGAATATTCATATCGATGTTTCGATATATCGACAAAACAGACAAAACGATGCAGTTTCAAGGTAACTTTCGACATGTGTTACTATGTCTTTTTCTCATACTCCAAAATAGACCCCCCGAACTCTTATTGTCTGTGGACAACATTCCATGATTGAGAGGTCATGTCTCGGTAACCATTTGGAATTATGAAAAAACTAATTACATATTTGGAATCGGGAGAAAATTTACTATGAGAATACTTCTAAAAAAATTTTTTTCGGACAAAAGAACGATGTACTTTCAAGGTCATTCGACATGTCACTTTAAAAGTTTTACTCAGGAACTTGCCCTCCCCTTTTCAACCAAGGCGTTTTGTTCTAATATTGTCAAGACGTCGATAAATCTTTGTTGATGTGATTGAGGCAATTTTGTTTTTGAATGGGATATTTATCCCAATATGGATTTTGTTTTTTCAAGCTATTGTATGTTGATGAATCTTCGTCAGAAATTGTTTCATATATCAAGCCTCTTTCAACAGATATAGGAACAAAATATTTCTGTGATTTCCCCTTCAATGGAAGAGGATTTTTTTTCGTCGTAGTTGACATTGCAATTTGGCTTGTGTGCCTCTTTCTATACTTTTATCGTCTTCACCCATGTTCTTTCCTATGCTGTTTGCTCGCGTTGCAGTACTTGCAAAGGACGTGGTAATCTAAAATGTCAATCTCAACCTCAACAACAAAACAAAGACCGATGAGAGACCCATACCCCTTTGTTAACCAAGTCCCATCGAAAGAGGCTTGGATGTTCATCAGACCCTCCTTTGTGTTCTATTCCCATACTCGTGTAATATTCGGTAACAATTTCTGAAGACCTGTTCCATCATTTTCTCAACCAAATTTTTAAATACTTTTTAGAGAATTCATCGTATATGTATGAAATTTCCCTCTTGAAATTGTGGGGAGGTTTACAGAAGATGAGAGTTTATGAAGAGCAGTAAATCCTACCCCGCCCTCCAGTGCTCGAATACATAATTTCATTGCGATTGCATCGGTTTCACTGGATGTCCCATATCCTGTTGGCATTTTCGTTCTCTCATGGGCTCTTAAGATGACCAAGTTTTTTTCCGCAATTGTGACGTCACTTCTAAAACTTGGCAGAAAAAAAATGTTTTCCTAAGGGAATGTTTAATAGTCATCAAATCGCAAAATCGACATTGTTCTAAATTTTCGAAAAAGTTTATTTAATTTTTTCATCTGAATTATTGCAGAGTCTGCACTAGCATAGAGATGGAACCAAACCTTCAATTTGGTATTCTAAATTGAATACAGCATTTCTATTGAAATTGTGGAGGCTCACGATGGATTAGATTCCCTTCCAACATAGATGTTTCTTCCTGCAATGCTATCTTAGCAATTAAAAGTGTATTTACTGCATCTTCATAATTTTTCAGTCTAGCAAAGTAGTCATCAATGAGGTCGCTATCGGGAATAAAAAAATTATACTCAGAACGACAAGGGATCGCTCCATTCCATATGAAGAGCTTGCTGTAGCAGCTGGTCCATCGACATCCTTTCCTTAAGAGGGAGTTCCCGATCGGGCGGTTCGGTGTCAATTGAATCATCAATCTAACTCTATTGTTGCCTCGTTGATGAAAGAAGAAATTTCTCAAGGCATTTTTCATTCCCATCGAAATTCATATATATATATATATATATATATATATATATATATATATATATATATATATATATATATATATATATATATATATATATATATATATATATATATATATATATATATATATATATATATATAGCTGGGTTGAAAAGATACAAAAGTTGTAGTGCAGATTTGAAACAACTTTATTTTGGTGCTCACTTCAGATACAAACTGAAATGTGTTAAAAGTAAGTTCTTCAAGATTTGTTTTCATACCCCAACTTTACCTTGAATCTTCTTATTTAAAAACAAAAATATATATATAGCCAGATATACAGTATAGCTTAAATATCCTTACATTCTTACATGCTAAACAACCTGCATAGTACAAAATCTCATAGAAAATCAGATTTTGTCTGTACTGAAGGTATTTCGATTCGAGAATGTTTGGTTTGTAGTATTGCACCATGTCGAGAAGTATGACCAATGACCCTACTAGAAACAGCGGAAACATCTTTGACATTTCTTTCAACATCGACCGAATGACACGGATACTTTGGTAGGAGAATTTGTTGATTACTAACCAAAATATCATCACTAATATCATCAAGAAGAGGTGGGGGGGTGATAGGAGTACTCCCCCAGTCTATCATTTCCATGTAGGAAGTGGCGTTGAGATTGACGTTTAGCTGCCTTTTATCAAATCAGCGAACTTGCACATTGGTGGAAGATATTTTCTTTCTTGCTTGAAAAATTTGTTGACATGAAAATCTTCTTATTGTTTCCCGTTCATCTGCAACACCAGCTAGCAACAAGTTTTCTGGATGACAAAAATAGGAGTTGTTTAGGAGCACTGGAGAAATGATGTTCTGATCCTCAGGAGAAAGTTTTTGATATTGTGATACCATAAAGTGAAAATTCTTTGCACCATCTTGACAGAAGGGATGGGAGCGGATATAGAACCATATGGGGGCATAGAAGTTCAGTACGAATCGTACCAAACGCCTCAGATCATCAGATGCGGATTCTGTTGAAACGTACAATCGAAGCAGTCTGTTAGCTTTAGTTAGCCACCTTGCATGGCTTAAGGCACCCGGCTGTGCAGTTTTCAAATACCGCATATTATTATGATCTGCATTTTGTACCCCTTGCTGAATTAATAAACAGATTTTTAGTAAATACAGCTGGTCAGAACTTAGATCTTTCGTAACTGTTTCAGGAACATCAACTACAGAGCCTGGAATTGGTTGAAAATTAATGATGGGTTTGGTCTGAGGATCAAATGAGAGCAGTTTGGTTATAGGTCCTTCATGTGATGATGGGCCAGTTGTCTTCCCATCAACAACACTAAATAACTTCCTGAGTGGCAGTTCATTAAAATGCAACATGCATATGAGCCATTGAAGTGGTCTTTTAAGATGTAACTCCAACAGTGTGATTATTCCATTCTTGTTACCCGTATTCACAGGAGTTCCATCGCAAATCACTGCTCTTAAAGTCTCTGTAGATCTTGTTCGTTCAATAATACCCAGAATTTCATTAAATACATCTGGAGATCTTCCTGAGTTAGGACTAACGTGATCGATGTAACATGCATCTGGAAATGACACTAGCACGTAATGTTCTTCTCTAACTTTTCTACGCACACCTCCAGTATCGACAAGTGTTTCATCTATTTTTCCATCGAAACCAATGCAGACCATACCTCTGTGTTGCAGCAAATGCTTCTCTGACTGTTTGTCTCTCCAGTATTTTCTTTGGCGTTGTAACTTACTTGGATCAACAACGTTTTTTGGTGACACAAGTCCGAGGTCCTTGAGGGCAGCATTAACTATGAGACATGCATCTCTATTGCTCACATTTGTCCTCTCTAATGCTTTACACAACTCAGGATACTGGTTTCTATTTTGAGGGTGACATTCTTCCATTTCTTCTGATTCTAAGGAAAATGATTCTTCTAGCACATCACTCTCACTGCCTGATAATTCAACTGAACTTACACATTTTTGCGTATCTTTGTGTCTCATCTTACTTTCAAATGTCAACCGTTTCCTTTTCCTTTCCTGAAGTTTCATGTTTTTCTCTGTTCTTTCCTTGTCCACATTTCCTATTATCATGCGTCTTGAAGTGTTTTGATCAAGCCAAAATTGCCATTCCAATACAGGGATTTTCTTTTCATTGGGACATTGACATTGATTACGTTCAACTATACCATTATGAACACACTTGCACGCGCTAATGTCGAAGAGACAAGAAAATGATTTTATTTTATCTTGATATTTTTGAGAAGATTGTTTATTTCTTGAATATTTCATCAAATCATTGACATTCACTATTAGTCTCTTCACTTTCACTATAACACTTTCAAATTCTATTGTTGGAATGCCTGCTTTATTGTATATGCCTTTAACTTCTGTTGCCACTAACTTTGCTAGATGAGTAACACTGGCATCTTTGTTGACTACTTGATGGAACTTGTAGGCTCTAAAAACATCCTCAGCCAGTGGTAGCTGATTTTCGACAAGTGGTTGTGGATAACCGAATATTGCATGCCTGTCTTTATGCCTTGTTGCACATGCCATGATACGTCTTGCAATAATAGTAATAAACACTGCACCCACAGGACTTATCTCAAACGTCGAATAGTCTGGATCTGAAATGAGACAAAAATAGCTCTCAATTAGTATTAAAACCAAATTTTGAAGAACAAAGCATATAAAATTCATAACTTAAGAACTTGAAATATACAAAGATTGGACTATTATCTAAAAGTTTTAGACACGGAATTTTGATATTTTAAGTTTTGTGCTCAGCGTTGTCAAATTTCCAAACCCATTTTTTTTTAATTTTTAAAATGAAAAATTGCGGTAATTTTTTTTCTATTCAAGCGAAGTGAGTGAAATTTTCAGAGCTTATGTAGTCGGGGGAGATGCATATTTCTTACTTAGATAACTTCTTTGTATTTTTTATTAGTTTTGGATTTTTTCTTGAACCAAATTTAAAAACAAAAAAATTTTGGGAAATTTTTTTAAAAATTTTCTTTAGAGTATACAAAAAAATTATCTAAGTAAAAAAGATGCATCTTGCCAAACTATATAAGCCTTGAAAATTTGATGTTGATAAGATGAGTAGAAAAAAAAATATATCAAAATATATCAGCCCCAAGCAAAAATAGCCGAAATACCCAAAAATTGGTGCCGGCCCTTAAAAAAATTAAAGTTGGGCCCCCTAAACATTGAGTAAATGCAAAATGATTTTTTGTCCCACTACAGGGAAGCCAAGGAGCACCAATTTGACCATGTTTGGTTATCCCACAAAAATTCAACCCAGCTTAATATATATATATATATATATATATATATATATATATATATATATATATATATATATATATATATATATATATATATATATATATATATATATATATATATATATATATATATATATATATATATATAAAATTTAAAATACCTTCCTAACTTTTCTAAAAAGAATATCATAAGACTTTTCATGATGCTTGGAAATAGGAGACGCTGGTATAAACTTAGATGGATCTTCAAGAGTTGTCTGAAGAAGTTGCCTCTCTAATAACTTATTGATATCTAGATATATATATATATATATATATATATATATATATATATATATATATATATATATATATATATATATATATATATAATATATATATATATATATATATATATATATATATATATATATATATATATATATATATATATATATATATATATATATATATATATATATATATATATATATATATATATATATATATATATATATATATATATATATATATATTATATATATGTTTATAATTTTACCAGTAGCTGAACATTGAGAATCTATAGATTCACAAACATCATTTTCTGAAGAAGTATTGGTAAAATTGAAGCATTTTTCGTTTTCATCTTCTCGGGAAAAAAGTATTAAGGAGAGTCGAATTCTGATTAATATTTTCCAGGAATCTTTGAAATTCCCATGGATGAATCCGACGAGTTCTTTTGAATTATTTAATCAGTATATTAAACTTTTAAAAAATGGCAATGATAATCTTAAATTTGTAAAATATTAAATTACATAAGTGTAAGAAATTTTAATTAATATCTTAACCTCCTAAAGGAGTATGATGATCAGGGCTAGAAGGGATGATAGGAGTAGTTACATCTCCAAGGTTAGGAAGTTCACCTATATATATATATATATATATATATATATATATATATATATATATATATATATATATATATATATATATATATATATATATATATATATATATATATATATATATATATATATGTAAGGGTTAATAAGGACGGTTAACCCCAAAAAAACGCAAGCAATATGAAATGCAAGAGAAAATTATTGGCAAAGGATTATAAAAAGAAATGCTTCCAATAGCCCAAAAACCAGCAAGCGCGGTTGCAAACAATTTAAAACCATAAATTTGGGAAAATCGGTAAAAATCAGAAAATCATATTTATATGAATAATAACTATTTACAAAAATCACTAATTTTTGGTGGTCTAGTAATCTTTACTTTTCTTTGTTTGTGTCGTTGGGATGCGGATTATGAATGATTATATTTCTTTAAAACATTCAATCTTTCATACTCTTAAATATATGGTCTAGGATAGGGATAATCATAATAATAATAATAATAATACTAATGAAAATAAAAATACCAATAATAACAAAACTTAAAAAGAATTTATATTTTGGACATATAAAAAAAATTAAATATGGATATATGAAATGTTAAACACGTACTATCGTTGACAGAAATAATGCACTATTGCTTTGGTCGATCACTTTTCAAAGTAACATGGGTCTAATTTTATGATTTAAATTTTCATCTAATCGTCTTTCAACAAGATACTTTAGATACGCCCATTGATCACAGTGCAAAATCTAACAGTATTTTAGGTAAGCATAATATTTGGAAACGATATAGTTGCACACGCGCGCGCGCACACACACACACATATATATATATATATTATATATATATATATATATATATATATATATATATAATTATATATATATATATATATATATATATATATATATATATATATATATATATATGGCTTAGGTGTAGATTGTTTCTGAGTTTCGATATTTTTTATCGATATTTTATTTTAATCGATATCCTTAACATTGTGATAGGTAGCTGTATGTCGCGGCAACGTTCTTGTATAGGTTAGGCCTCTTTTACGGCAACTTCGGTAGTTCAGGTTATGATAAGTCGAACTAAGTACGCTAGAAAAGTAAGTAGTAATATGTGTGGTTTAATAGGGCCGTAGGCCTGTATCTCGCGGCAACGTTCTTGTATAGGTTAGGCCTCTTTTACGGCAGCTTCGATATTTTCGAATATCGACATTTTCTAAAAATCTAAACTTAGAAACAATCTACACCTTTACCTATATATTATATATATATATATATATATATATATATATATATATATATATATATATATATATATATATATATATATATATATATATATATATATATATATATATATAAAGTTGCTCACAGGATAGTGCAGACACTGAGGTCTGACTTAGGATCCTTCCTGTTCAAGCTGCTGCTTCTTCAATTACAGCCCAGGCTAATATAATGAAGAGTCACCAATGCAACCAGCGCTAGAACAGACTTTCGTTACACAAACCAATGATGCTTTATAAGAATTATGAAACAAAACAAACTATAGAAAAACAAGATGCTAGTTATCAGTGAGAACGCACTCTGAAAAATATAAAAGATTTAATCGAATATTTACAGCCTCTGGATCACCACATCCAACTGAATACACTACCAGGTACACCCGTCAGCACACCTGTCTGTGCATCCGGGTATTTTTGTATGTTCAAGAGTCTTACAAAAATATAATTAATAGGTATATACAAATATGAATATTTGTATATACTAAAGAATACAATGGTAAATCATACACATATGAATATTTGTGTATGAATCATTTGAAGTACTATCTCTTATACAAATATAAATATGTATTTAATCAAGCCGATAACTAAGGCAATATATTTGCAAGAATTATCACTTACACAAATATGAATATTTGTGTAAAGTTACATTAAATTAAATATTTTATTATTTGACACTACGTGGTAAGCGAACCTTCCACGATTTACTAATCTTTGGTGAAAAGCTAAAGGAAATCGCTCGATAGCTCGCTCGGTTACTGAATGTTAAGGATCGTCATCGATTGATTATAGATAACGATATGATAACGTCTGGAACTTGTCAGAACAAGCCAAGGCTTTGATCCTTCATACTATCGTGGAACTTAATCTAAGCCTTGATCGTTTAAAATTAAATTAAAGAAGCGATTAAATTATTTAAATAAAATTACGCAAGGTAAATTATAAGTAAAAAATCTTAACTCCTATACTAAATAAAAAGAGTATATTAAGTCACTCACCCTAGCCAGGGAGAACATGATCTTCCACCGAATAATTGGACCAATCTTCCAGTATTAAAGATATAAAAAAAATCGTTTATTGATGGATTATTTAAATGATGCAACAAAAGTATAATTTAAACGTTAATTACAATAATCTACTTTCTGCAACAGAAGAAACACTGATCTATTACCTATCAAACAACATTCATAATATGACTGAACAATAGAAAATATCCTCCATAAAACAAAAAGAAATGCAGTACTTGTATTTGATAGAACATAAGACCATGTGAAATGCATAGTGGTACTTATGCCATTTATTACAATATTCTTTTTCCTTGTCCGTTAGTCAGCAAATCCCTAATCTCCTTTATGTGTTCTATCCTGCACATTATTTTTTAACCACATTCTTTCAGTGATCATATTCAAATCTGATAATCAACTTTGTAAAGAAAAACATTAATCAGGCTTTACATTTATGCAACCAACATGAAACAATCTTTCACATTATTTCACACATCAAACAACTTATCACAAACCGTAGTAGTAATAAAAACATGGCTGGTAACCAGAAATAACTTTTTTTTTAGATAATTAAACAAATATACGGATAGGACCTCTGGACAATTTCAAATTGAGAAAGAATAAAACTTAGGTAACGAAATAATATATATATATATATATATATATATATATATATATATATATATATATATATATATATATATATATTATATATATATATATATAATATATATATATATATATATATATATATATATATATATATATTTTAAATGTACTCTATTCTACGACCCATGACAACATTTTTTTCTTGTTATAGATCAAAATATTATTCAATAATGCCAAAATTACGATTAACATTTGAGGAGAAGAAAAAACTAATCTACTAAATAAATCAGTTAATTTTTTTTATTAAACCTGTAAAATATCTCAGTTAATTAAATATGTGATAAAGTGTGAGTACATTTTATTGGGACACCTTATATATATATATATATATATATATATATATATATATATATATATATATATATATATATATATATATATATATATATATATATATATATATATATATATATACTCAGTAGTAACAGTGTAAAGGAGGGTTGAGAAAAGTATGAGGAAGTAAACAAGTTCCTGATAGAAAAAGATCGACGATGTAGTAAGAAGAATTAGAAAGAAATATACTATAAAGTTCGAAAATAGATTTAGGGAGATCTAGATAGAAAGTAAAAATAAGTTCAAGTATTTATAAAAGTCTTATTGGCTTCAATATAATTATTGGGATCAGCATATCCACTAATTTCCAAGATTGAAAGACTTTTATGATTAGTTATGTAATCTCGTGCTGTTAATTATAAAATTTCTTTTCTTAAGGCAAGATTCAATTCAGGTACCACTCATCTTACGAGCAATAAAACAAAATTCAGAAACCAAAGTATTTATGAAACTTATGAATAACAATATTAATATTATTGATTATTATAGTTTATTTATAGAATTTATCCCAAAGCTTTATCAAGAATTACTAGTTACATATTTTCCATTAATGAGTTTTCTTACCAACCTGTTGGTGTGAATTTTCCTTAACAAGACCAACAATAATTGTATTAATACGTTCTTATGTTGGTAAGATTGGCAAGGCGAACCACGAGCCAGTTGCTTCGTTTTTTTTCTTTTAAGTTTGACAATTTAATTTGAGTTCAGAATCACAACTAAAAACCTAAAAGATATTCTCATTATTACACTAGTATTGTTTTTATATTTTAATATACACGTAATAAAGTAACATTTTAATCAATTATTATACCCGTACCTTGGTGATGTAACAAGGCTTATGAATTTGTACTTCTTAAGATCACAGATTGGTTTGGCTTTGTGGATGAGATTAATCTACAAGAACATATAAGATTAATAATTCGGTTTCCATTAAAGGATGGAATTAGTATATATATATAAAAAAAATTACAATCAATAAAGCAAAATATTAAAGTAAATAAATCAATAAATGTATGTAAAAAAAACAAATTTGATTGCCTCCAATTTTCCAATTCCAATGTTTATGAATATTAAAACTAAAAATAACTTTCAATATAAATCATAGGGAAAAAAAAATTAATCATTGACAAATATTGATCAAAATTATTAGAGACTTGATTACAAAGTATAATGCAACAAAATATTCTTTCTGAAATTAATAAAACGAACATTTTTATTAAGAAAAACACGCCTACTACCTAACCCTTACAATTCTCCCCATTAAGCTGATAATCTCCCTCACCAAAAAAGGATAACTTTATTATTGTACAAAAAAATTTCTTTTAATAATAATACTTATTTATTAATAAGTCGTGCTTTTTCTGCTTCAAGGATAGTTGACATGCTATTAATAGTATCAAGATAATCTTGTACGGAAGGGTTTGGAGGGGCAATGTCCCGAACAGCATTCTGCACAATGACATAAGCCCTCCATTCTGCCAAAGAAGCTAATAGATTTGGATTCGTTTGACCCGATATCTCTTCTTGTGATTCGACGGACATCATAGTTCATGTAGTGTCCAGGATTAATCGATTCCCCAGATGGATTCGTGATCTCCAGCAAGGTTTCTTCGGGCCTGTTATCCATCTGATCCTCTTCCCGAGGAATATGAATTTCTTGGGGTCTTTCCAGTGAAATCTCTGGTCTTGGGACAACTTGCAATGCCCCTCGAATCAGTGCATCATGTCCTTTGGTGAACCATTTTAGAAATTCTCTGTTTCCATGTAATCCATCAGCCATAATTTCTTGGTCCGAGGGTTTCTGTTTACTTGCGTAAATATCTGGTGTGCAGAGGAACGGTTCGGCTACGAACTCCATTCCATTTTCAGTCAGCAATCTGTTTGGTAATTTTTGTAAAAATGGTAAAATTCTTTATGAGCATCTGCCACGGTAGAACTTTGCTTATTTTGTATGGGTACTACACCAGTCCATTTTGAACAGTGATCTAGCACGAGTACATATTTGTTTCCATAGTCCGCAACTGGAAACTGCAATAAATCCACGTATATAAAATACAGTAGCTACATGTGTAGCTCAAAGTATGATACTTTTATCGTAGTTTAAATTTTTTCTTGAATATGAAGAGCTATATTTATCATACACTAGCTACATATGTAGTTAGTGTATTTTATATATGTACCTTACCATACTGTTCGAAAAAATGTTGGGGTTGTCGAATCATCCATGACCCCACTTACCCAACCTCCCCTAGGTCTCCCCCACCCCTTACACCTTCCAGTTTCGATACAAACACCTTTTTTGCCAATCTCCCACCATTCATCCTACAAACATGCCCAAGCCACCTCAGCATGTTCTATTAAGCTCTGTCAACCATACCCCTTCCCCAGGCACATTGCTCAGTTATTCTCACATTCCTGACTCTATCCCTTCTACTTCAGACCGCTATCAGACCCTCGAAAACCTCAACCATTTTTCTTTTCTTCGCATTCAACCGCCACATCTCGCTCCCATACATAACCGGTACACACTATCCCTCAAACATTTTCATCTTAACTTTTTTTTGTCAACCTTCCTCTCTTCCAAATATCCCTCAAGCCTCCCAACACCTTCTCCCAGTCTCTTAAACTATACCCTACTTCATCTCCCTCACAACCATCCTTCCTCAAAATTCACACCCAGGTATTTAATGAATTAACCCATTTCACTCTCCCCTTCTACACCTTGATTTGCAATTTCTCTCCCCACCCCCTATTTTTCATCAATAACACTTTACTCTTACCTGCGTTTACTCTTAAGTCTAACTCATCACCACCTTTTACAAACTTATCAATCAAAATCTTTAAGCCCCCTTGTGTCTTAGAGAAAAGTACGTCATCCGCATATAATAACACATTCGCATTTCAAATATCTTGTTGATCCCTCTCATTCTCACCCCTTACCTTCTCTTTCCAGCAAACCTCACCCCTTTATCTATAAATAAATTAAATAAACCCAGAGACATTACACAACCTTGCCTCAATCCATTGTTCACCTAAAAAAAACCTCGGTTTCCATTTTATTTATTCTGACACACGCTCTACTATTCCCAAAAAGTAATTAATGCCCTCAATTACTTCCTCCTCAATTTCATACTCCCTCAAAACCTCCCACAGTTTGCTCCTATCCACCCTATCATAAGCTTTTTCTAAATCCATAAAGCACATATACACATCCTCCCCTTTTTCTCTCTTCTTTTTCTTCAATCATTCTTAGAGTAAAAACCTGGTCCATACACTCTTTTCCTTCTCTAAAGCTTCCTTGTTTCTCACATATTTCATTAATCCCTGTCTTATCCAATAAGATTCTACCATACACGTTACCTACTATACTAAGCAAATTTATACCCCTATAACTCCCACACAAATTTATTTAAAAAAAAAAAAAAAAAAAAAATTAGCAATCAGAAATATCAATTTAATATGTTTTAGAGATAATTGCTCGTTTTCATAATACTCGGGATTTACACACACACACCTTACACGTACAAATTATTATTATTTTTTTCAGTTTACCAGTTTTTTATTTCAAACCAGGAACATCTTGCATATATATATATATATATATATATATATATATATATATATATATATATATATATATATATATATATATATATATATATATATATATATATATATATATATATATATATATTAAACTTTTAAAACCATTATATAAAACGATAAAAAAGTAAAAGAAATTAAAACATTTTAACAAAATATGTTAAAATTAAAAATTAAAAGAAGGTTAAAACGACGCGAAACGTTTCGAAGCTAAAAGCTTCCTTGTTCAATCGCGAATGAAGAAAAATGAGCACTCAGCCAGCTGAAGACTAAAGGGGCGGGGACTTCACACATATAGACGCACAAAAATAGGACCGGGCTCAATTTATAAGTTCACGAACAGTCCGACGTTCAACCAAAATGGACTTCAGGAAATTGTAAGCGATATCATCCATGTCAAAAAATCCTGGGGAAGAATTAAAGTTTTGTATAAATTTTATTACAAAAAATGATTCAATCAAACTGTTAGTATTTTTCGCCTTGGAGAAGAAAACAAAGGAAGCATTGTCCCAATCAATTGAGTGTGGTTGCGTAATATGAGGAAAAATGGCATTACTGTGGTTAAATCTCGCGTCGGCTTTGTGTTGGGAGACACGATGTCGTAGCTAATAGATATTACGACACCACTAATCCTTTGTTCTTATATTGGAATATTTACTTATACGAGAATTGCGTTGTCTCTTCTATCTTATAATCCATTTTTTATTTACAGATGATGATCCTAAATTCCACTGGATAGATTTAAGAACCAGCTTTATCAGTTTTAGCAATACTTAAAAGATCTTAAACCTTTATACCTTACTTTATTTAATCAGAATAACTTGTGTATTGTTTCTTTTATCGTTATTAATTTCAACTAAATCAAAAGATTTAGTAAAGAAAACATCAACTGAGATACTTGTGTACAACAATTTAAATCTCCAGAAATAGTACAATACTGTTCAGTGAAAAATATTTAAGAAATATTTTTCAAGTTTTATGTTTGGTTAACCCCTGTAAATTGTTAACTAATTTCGAAAATTTTTGGCAAAGATGTTACAGTATAAACTAATTAGAGTTTATAAAAGCCTTAACGTGGTTACTAATAGTAAAATGCGCAAAATATTTCAAAGACTTCACGTCATAAACTGATTAAAATATCTAAAATGTTTAACAGGATTTACCAACACTAGATGGGAAAAGTTTACAATATTTCAAAGTGTCACGGTATAAACTAATTAAAAGTATTCAGAGTGTTGACTGTTATTTACTAATATTCAAAGAAAATTTCGAAAAATTATCTCAAAAATCCAAGTGTAAACTAATTAAAATATTCACAATGATTAACTCTCTTTACGAATACTAAAAGAAAAATTCGAAAATTAATTTAAAGATATTATGATGCAAGCCAACCAAAACATTCAAGGTACTTGACACTATTCACAAATACTAAAAATTCGAAAATTATTTCAAAATTCTGATTAGGTAAACTAATCAAAATTATTCAAAGTAGTTGACGTTATTTACGAAAAACAACAAAAACAAATTCGCAAACTATTCCAAAGTTGCTATAATGTAAACCTGTCAAAACTATATTTAAAGAACCTGACGTTATATATGAAAAACAAAAAAAAACTAGAGAATGTAAAATAATTCACTAAGTTATAAAAAGGTTCAAGGTAAACAATACTAAAATTTCAGTCTTATTTCACAATCAATGTAAAACACTTTAATTCAATTGTCATTAATTCATTACTATAAATGCAAGTGTTTATTTCAATCTATACTATAACTTATTTACAATTAATTTATAAATTCATAATATAAACTCTTAAGTTTATAATTCGAAGCCAAGATAACTTATTTACAATCAATTTATAAAGTCATAATATAAACTCTTAAGTTTATAATTCGAAGCCAAGTTCAATACGACGATTAACTTAAATTAAGTTTTAATTAATCATTATCCTTAGTCTCAATCAAGGTTCAATACCAAAATTCTAGCTTATTTATTCCTTAAATAACAATTGTTAAATTGTCTTGCAGAGCTAATTATCAACCTTACTTAGATTCAATTGAGTGTTAACTTAATACTTGCAGAACCAAGTATCAAACTCACTTTGACTCAACTGAGTGCTAACTTAATACTTACAGAACCAAGTATCAAACCTTACTTTGACTCAAGGGAGTGCTAACTTATTACTTGTAGAGCTAAGCATCAAAGTTACTTTGACTCAAGGGAGTGCTAACTTATTACTTCTAAGTATCAAAATTACTTTAACTCAAGAGAAACATACTTAATATATCAATATTATATAAGTAAAACTTCTTTTACTTATTTCTAATAACTATACAACTTACAATGTTATACTTTTTGGAAATATTTAAAATTTCTATATCACTAATGAATTTCAAGATGACTTGACGAAAACTGGAGCAGAATGACTCGCCTCTTTCAAACATTTTCAGACTGAATTCTGGCAATCCAAAAGGTTGCCATTTTTTAATCTCGACCAATCGGGAAGCTTCAATTTTAGCGAGTTGCTAAAATTCGTGTTTCTTTTTCTCTTTCTGGCAACTCGGTGACGGACTATGTTTTTTGTTTATTTTAAATCTTCAGCGCCATATTGGTCCTAACTTCGTATATCTTTGACTAATTCTTGTGTTTATTAATTTATTTGCATGTTTTCATTTCTTTTAAGCTATTTTCTGAATTCAGGAATAATATTTACATATGTTTCTTCTTAATATCATCCAATTTTCTTGATTTCTTAGGTGTTTGAACTTGTAGATCTAATTTTGACCTTAGGCTAACTTGATTTATTTGTTTTATTCTTTATCTGTATATAAATTATCATAAAAACCTAAACCAAAATATACCATCACCTTGAATAAAACATTTTCTGTATAGTAGGTATCTACCACACCCCCTTCTCAAAGTGGTAATTTAGGAGTATCTAAAATAAGGTAGGATGTACGTGAGTGGGTTTGAGCTTTCAAAATCTGCGAACTATTTTTCGGTAGAATGATCTTGTTTCTACTGTTAGAGTTCTTCCTGTACTTATATGTGAATTTTGTCGTCGGTTTTGGATCTTGTTTCTTAAGTCATCTTCTCCTCTACTTTCCTAACCATGAATTCCTGACTGACCGGCGCTTAAATAAGAATTCCTCCCTTCATCTCTCGAATGATTATTATACCTATACCGAGGTTGTTTGTGAAATGATCTTTGATTCCTTTTTTGATGGCATTGTTGATGTTCTCTACGATCTCTCCTAGGTGTTACACTCAGTTGTTGCATACGATGTTCCAGAGAAGGGTTTCTTGGAATCGATCCATCCTTAATTCGATACGCTTTACCGGGACACTTATTCAAATAATCATGGTGAAGTTTGATTAACTTCCAACATTTTGCCACAGTGACCCCAACAAAATGTAGTCCATCCCTTGTCGAGCCTTGAAATGATCGTATAGTACTTCCTTTAATATTTCTTCTAAAGGCATTATTAATGTATTCCATCCGGGCCAATGCTAACGGTCGTGGGGTTAATTGTGTATCCCAAACTTAGAAAAATCGGTCTATTAACTCCTTCATCTGCGTCATGAAACTATTGCTATATGTATAAGGGTATACTAATTTAACTTGGTCTGGTTCTAAATTCCTATACAGTCGGCAACTATTGTATCGTCCAAAATTGGGAACATATGGTACTGTAAGGATTATTTGACAATGGGGATGGCTCTCCTTCCAATCTATTAGTTTGCTTTTGATGGTTGTTATCAAAGTTGGGATATTAAGCTCTTTATTAGGGACCATGATGTTACATCCCGTATCCTTCCAGATTTTTAATTGGGTCAACTCACAATGTAGACACATAATTATTACAACGTCAATAGGGTTATCATCGCTGAGAACGTTTCCATCTAGCACCTCGTCTACTTTCTTCAGCGCTTCCTCCATTTTCATTCCCGGTTTACTGTGATGTATACAATTCTTTGGTTTCCAACTCACTCCAGTGTTCTTCAAATCTTTCACCCGACTATCCCCGACAACTACAATATTCTTATTTTTCCAACTCATTATCTAAAAAGAGAATTTTTTACAATTACAATCATAAATAAAATATATCATCATCAAAATCAAAATGTATTATACAGGAACTTTTCTTCTCTCGATGCTGAAAGAAAACAATTACAATGTAATATTTAAAACATATCATTAAGGCTGCAACCAATCCTCTGAAAACATATTCACATATACAATTCAAATTTATTATATTTTATTACTTTTTCCAAATCAATAGCTCTACAAACCAATTTAATTATTTACTTTAATAATTCATTTAAAATTTTTTGACTCTTTACATAGTCTGACAAATTTTATTAAAAACATTTACTCACCTCAACTATGTGATTTATCTACAACTTACAATACATTACCCTTCGAACCCCGAAAAATCAAAGGACGGATTTGATATCGTGCTATTTCCTTCTAATTCCACTAAATCCCTCCATACTCTTGAAGTCCTGGCATCTGTAAGGGGTATTCCTCGAGTAGGTCTATTAACTTCTAATTCTTCGTGAATCCACGGCTCCATATTGTAAGTGGCATAATTTTGAGGTATTCGTCTCTCAACTTCCTGACTTTCTGTTTGGTCCCGTGAATCTTGATTAAGTTCTATATTATGCTGTAGATGAATGTTATATCGGAATACCTTCTCCCAGTTTATTTTAAACATGGATTGATTTTCTTGTGTAAATCCTTCAAAGTCATGCTTGGGAGGTCTCACTCCTATTGTCCTCTAAATCATTTTCTTGATTGACTCCTTTTAGCTCTTCAGGAGTTTCATGCCACTTTTTTAGATGTTTGTGATGTATTTTATATAATATAGTATTTCTATACTGATGTTGAATGTCGTACATCACACCATTTTCATATGTCTTGATTACTTTATATGACCCATGGTATTTTTTGGCTAATTTGTTGCCCACATTATGACCCTTCAGGATATTCTTCTTGAGGACTAAATCATTTAACTTGTATTTAATTGATAGGGCCTTTAATGTTTCCCCAATGTATGACATGGGACAAGTCTTACAGGGAATTCTATATACTCCTCCAGCTGCTTCTGTTGTTGTTGTATTGTTGAAAATCAAAGTACGTGACAATGTATCAGGGAAAGTAAATATAATATTGAATTATAAATATATGTTTTAAGGTAAACCGCAGTTCGGATACAGAGTTAGCATATGGAATGACTATAATATTTGTTGGGAGATTACGGGGTTCCAAAATATTACCATAGAAACGTTGGCTTTATAGTATTGTCTTTGAATGTAATTACAGGTGTAGCCTAGAGACAGAAATTGTTGGTAAACGAATTCGATTTCATCATATAATATATATATATATATATATATATATATATATATATATATATATATATATATATATATATATATATATATATATATATATATATATATATATATATATTATATAATAATTTTTTGGGGTGTAAATGACTAATGAATCCTTGTGTTAAATACTTGGATAGGTTTATTTATACTTTGTCAAACTATTTTTATATGTTATAAATTCAATATTTCATAGACTTTATTAATTTAATCAATTAATGCAAAATTTCGGAATAAAATATTTCCCACATTTTTCCTCATGCTCTATTGAATTTGAAATATTTGTCTCTTTATTAAATTCAGGAAGTAAGATTCCTGACTGAACTATTTATTTTTCTCCAAATACTTCTACTAAATATAGAAATATTTGAAAATGATCCTGGTTACATACTAATAGCCATTGCATAATCTAATACACCTCCAATTATTTGAATAAGGTCGTCCGTGTCCAGCTATAAGTAATGTATTCATGAAATATTCCATTGGAGAGAATAAGGGTACACCCTGTGCAAAAGATTTGGATACTGAACATTTCACACATGTTGCAAGGAATAAGATTCTATATACTAATAACTCCTAATTGTTGTTACTATGTATGCTACAATGTCCACTGAATCAATTTCTGGTAATTTTTCACATTGCTCCCAATCAATAAACTAATTTAACCCAAATATAGATGATTCTTCTTCATAAAGATTTCCCCAATCATATTGTTTTTGAAAATTGAAGGGGAAGATGCTATTCTTATATGCAAGTGACCTTAGGTGAACTTGACAATCTTTATTCAGCATCGAACACAAGTTCTGTACAATACTTACGCAATAATATAGCACCCTAATCTCCTGTGACATCAGTATTTTTGTAATACTTATGTAACATTATACTCCCAATACTGACTTAAGTAGCTGAAACATTACTGTATAATTATAATTATAGATATACGAGACATTACTGTTGGATCATAGTTGTAGTATTTACCAGTAGGGGAAGTCATTAAATGCCCTCGATGATCGAATGATCTACCACTGTTTATCTACATTAATACAGATAATATAATTGCTGAAGATTTACATTATATCATTCCTCACTCATGAGGATAGTTATTCAGCATTAATCCCGTTTTGTATAACGGATCAGTGGAATATATTTCAAGAAATGTCTTTGCTCTTTTACTTTAATCTAACTCCCTATATATATGCAGGGAAACTACCTCTTTTCTTTTAATACCATTGTAAAAGTATGAGACTGAGAACGGTATTAACTCTAAATATGAATCCTCCCATTTTTATATAAACTGATGGGTGGGTGGTGGTGATGAGAGAGTTACAAGGTCCATTTGTGTTACTTGTCTTAAATCTATAATTAATTTTGTGGGACATTGGGATAAGTCAAATGTTTTAAAACGATTTATCTTTTTGCATACAGCTATTTAATAGGTAATAGTCTATATGTCTTTCATCATTATGGAGTTTTTTCGTATTGATTTTGTGTCATGACGTGTTAATTGAAGATGAAGATTGAAATCTAGATAAAGACTTTTCTCTCTGAACAATATTACAATACTGGAAAATACTTGCCGTTAATCTGAAGGTGGGCACAATTCTTAAGTCTTTAATTAAAACTTTCTCTAAATATGTTATTGTCAATAAAGGTAATTTATATCTGTTCCATACTATACTTTCAAGTTCGTTCTTATCATTTTATTTTGGATTCTGCATCTGGACTTAATATTGTAATGTGTTAGGATCCCTTACTAATGCTTAAAATACCATTTTCAAAATTGTAGGAGTAAGTTAACATGAGCCGATATAATCCTGAATAAGTAGATGACGATTCATAAATACCTCTTTAAAAATCCAGGTTTTGACATGCTCCAACTGAAATGCCCCTCACACAAAAAATAGCATAATTTGTTACTTGTTAATGTTTCTGCAATAATTTTTTTATGTCTATATAATCATTAATAACAGCAATGATTCCATCAATGCTACTCAGTATAAAGGCAGTACACGTCTCTGCATTTGTAGCTTACAGCTGTTGTTAATATACTACTAAATCTTGCATTCAGACTTTGAATTATTTCTTGTACCTTAGTGCCTATTCTACTAGCTTTCTTGATTGCTACTGATATTTTCTTACCATCACATTGCGGTACTTTACTATATTCAATATATCTATTTGATGTATAAGTTTCTTTTTAACTTGATAAGAAGTCGTCTATCATTAGACTATTCTACTAACCTTTTTGATTGCCTTATGTATTTTCTTACAATCATTATGTTGTGCTTTACGATGATATTCAATATATCTATTTGATGTATATGTTTGTTTCCTCTAACATGATAATAAGTCGCATGTCATTAGTCATAGTATTTAGAGAGTCAAATATTAATTAAGGCTTGGTAAATTCTTGTCTCTCTGTGTTTTCAGGGATATATACAATAATCAGTATATTATCTCCAGCTGCCATAACTTAAACTAAACTTTCACACTCAAATCATATAATATAAAATATAACACAACACATAACCTAATATATAACACCTTCTCCAGGGGTTATTAAAGAGAATACACACCTTTAGCCTTGTTTAGTTCATTTGTCTTGAAACAGAATTTGATTCAGTGGACATTGTAGTATGCATACTAACAACAATTAGACAGAGTAATCAAGGTGTAAATGAAGATTATTATTAGTATTAAGAATCTTATTCCTAATAATAATATCCATATCTTTTGCACAGGGTATACCTTCTTTCTTTCCAAAGGAAAATTTCATGAACACATTACTTATGTTCAATTTGGAAAGTTTAAGTTTAAGATATGGCAGCTGGAGATATCCCTGAAAACACAGAGAGACAAGAATTTACCAAGCCTTAATTAATATTTGACTCTCTAAATACTATTACTAATGATATACGACTTATTATCATGTTAGAAGAAACAAACATATACATCAAAAAGATATATTGAATATCATCGTAAAGCACAACATAATGGTTGTAAGAAAATACATAAGGCAATCAAAAAAGGTTAGTAGAATAGGCACTGAGATACAAAAAACCGTACCCAGTTTGAAAAGCAAATTTAGTAGTATACTACCAATAGCTGTATGGTGCAAATGAAGACACTTGCACTGCCTTCATATGGAGTAGCATTGATGGAATCATTGCTCGTACTATTGATTATATAGACATTTAAAAATTAATGCAGAAACATTAACAAGTAACAAATTATGCTAATTTTTGCGTGAGGGGTATTTCAGATGGAGCATGTCGAAACCTGGATTTTTTAAATTGTATTTATGAATTGTCAGCCACTTATCCATTTTATAGTATTTAAAATACTATAAAATTAATATTTGTTCACAATTTATTATGAATTTATATATATATATATATATATATATATATATATATATATATATATATATATATATATATATATATATATATATATATATATATATATATATATATATATTCAGCTCATAACATCCTACAATTTTGAAACCGGTATCATTTCAAGTATTAGTAAGGGATCCTTATACATTACCTACAATAACTCCTGATGCAGAATCCAGAATAAGAATTAGAAGAATGAACTTGAAAGTATAGTACAGAATAAATATGTATTACCTTTGTCAATAACATATCTAGAGGAGGAAATTTTAATTAAAGATTTAAGAATGGAGCCCACCTTCAAATTAACGGCAAGTATACAATATAGTAATATTGTTCAGAAAGAAAAGCCTATATCTAGATTTCAATCTTCAACTTCAATTAACACACTATGTCACAAAGTCAGTACGGTAGAACTCCATAATGATGAAAAACATAGACTTTTTTTTTAACAACCTATTAAATATCTGTATGAAAACATAATAAACCTTTTTAAAACATTTGATTTATCCCAATGTCCCACAAAATTAATGACATTAAGACAAGTAACACAAATGGACTTTGTAACTCATCACCACTACCCACCTCTGGGAATTGATGAAGGTGACTGTGCAGGAAAAATGTGTCTTGACATTTACGTTGCACCAAAGATCGCTGATAGCCAACAGCAGTTTTTCAACTACAACCTCATAGTTGTCCACCTTGTTAATGAGGATTTTTTTTAATAACTGCCAAGAAAGATAGCAATGATCTCTTCTCTTTTTGATATCCTTTCCCTGAAAATCTCTCATCTCGAAAAAGGAAGAATTTGAGGTCCATCGATACACGTGTGTCGATTTTCTCATAAAACGGGAAAGATAGTTACGCAATTTAACGCTCAGAAAGAGACTGGAGAGGCGTAATGAGAACATGAAATTGGATATGACGAAAAACCTAATTTCCAACGCTTCAAGGGGTGATGTGTGAGTGAAACACACCAGATATGTGAAATAATTCATACAGGGGCGAACGACAACAAATGGTATGACTTAAATAAGTGGTTCGAATCCTGGCCGGTTAAATTTTTTTTCCGCATTATTATTATTAGCTAATTTTGTGTCAACAGTTGCTGTCCCATGTTGGCGTTGCTTTATTCTAGTACATTTCTTCTTTAAGCCAGAAACTTCCCATGTGGCCACAGTAATAGTTCCAGTCACCTTTCTATGGACTATATTTATATTACGAGTCTACAAAATTGATTTTATAAAGCAAAAATTTTAGAATTATTTACACCCGTACATTCACATCAACATTATATATATATATATATATATATATATATATATATATATATATATATATATATATATATATATATATATATATATATATATATATATATATATATATATATATATATATATATATATCAATTAGTATGCACATATCGTTTACGTTATTGCCTTTTGAAGAGAAACAGGAATTTACTATTAAATTTTTAGATTTTGTCATTCCACAATAATAATTCAGTGCACAAATAATAGTAATCTGGTAAGAGAAATTCTCTTTCATGTAAAGCTAGCGATGCAGTCTCTTAAAAAGAAGAAAAAAAAGGAATAAAGATGGAAATTTTTTTCTAAGCACTTTGAACTCTTTAGAAAATGAATCGTCAAAATTTGTTTCATAAAAGTTCACAACAAAATTAATTTTAAAATTCACAAAATTCACTTCAGAAGTCTTAAAGGCTCGACTACACAGCGCGAGTTTACAAACCAGCGAGTAAACTCGCACAATTTAATATACCTCAGCGAGTAAACTGTATATTCGCTGCTGAAAAGTTGAGGATCCGCTCAAATGACTACCAAGAGGTGCAAACAATGAAAACAAAGAATAAAAAAACACTGTGAGTGAAGAGACTAAGCTTGTAATTTAATTTGAAATAAAATGTATAAATGTTTGTACATATTTTGGAACACATTTTTCGGTTTAATATGTAAATATTAGGTATTTTTAATGTCATGGCAAAGAGTATTTTTATATATATATTTCAAACTTCCTATTCCAATTTGACATTTAATTTAAAATTCTAAATAGGCTTACCAAGAGGTGGAAACATTCGAAACGAAGAATATACATTATGAGAGAATAGATGACTCAGAGTAGCGAGTTTACTAGCCTAGTATGCACTAGCCTAGTATGCAAACAAGATCAAGTCAATCAGCATAGGCCAATGTAGGGGAGTAATACCCCATTCTCCAGCTTAATCCCAATATTGGGATTAAGCTTTGGAAAGATGTAATCAATGATCAAATTAAACAAGGGGAGGTCCCTCTGGAGAACCTCCTCTGCCCTGTCTCACCCATTTACCGCCATCCTCAAAGCAGTCAGATCGTATACAAGTTCGATATAACGGGCAGAGGACTCGGGCAATCCAAACCTCCTTAAGACATCCATCAGGAACGAGTGATTCACCAAATCAAAAGCTTTTCTTATATTCTATGAAAGCTACGTAAGTTGATGACTTTCTTTTGACGCAGCCTTTTAAAGACATGGCGAACCACTAAGATGTTTTCTAAGGTTGACCGATTCTCAAAGAATCCTGCCTGAAATTTAGTTACTATTTCGGTAACATCGTTCATGAAATAGTAACTAAAAAAAGAATGTTCGTTATTAAAGTTAAACCAAAATGTTAAAATAAAAATAAAAACGAAATAACTTTAATTATTAAAACATTCCCAAAAGGCAGTATTGTGAGTTTATTCCAAATGTTCATGTCAAGAGTCAGATGAGCCTTGGTAAATATAACGTTTCAGCTAACTAACCAAAGAGTTTCAATTTAATATCTATATGTCGCTATTCACAATTTATATGTTTACCTGATAAACAATTTAATATGGAGATCAGTAGTTAAATGATATATTAGAAATAATTAATATAAAAAAATGATAATAACGTAATAAAGAATAAATAAAAATACTTCAATAGTCAAATCATAACTTCCCCAATAAGATGAATTTTGATAAAGGACAATATTTTTAACTCAGTAACCAATAAGAAATTCTAAAATAACTCAATCAAATAAATGTAGAAACTGATTCAATAATTAAACCTATACAAAATTTGACAATTAAACAAGATAAATAATATTATGTGCTAACTTCAATTGATAATCTGACTTACAAAGTCAATACAGTTTCAAAGTTTGTAATTCCCAACTCTCATTAACCACATTTACCAATTTATATAACTTTATATAGATTATGAACAAACAAAACTTTTTCATACCTTGAACATGACTATCCTTCAGGGAAAATTAATTCTCTTCAAGAGTAGTATGGAGTTTTGTTTTTTTTTCACAATCTTTTAGAACCTTCAAGGTCAGTGCTACCACCTGTATAAAATCTGAAGAAATGGGGATATTGTCACTCTTCAGTTTCTTCTAGTCTTAATGAAATTGTTTCAATTTTTGTTAAGTCCAACACTGGTTCCCTAAAAAAAAGCAAAGCAGACACAAAAATTTACTTTTTTATTCAAATTTTTATTCTTTTCTTTTTTTTTTT
>SEYY01020938.1:75000-87500 GCA_009176605.1 Armadillidium nasatum
TCGGCGAGGAGACCTTTCTGGTATTTCGGTGCCACTAACTGGTGTGACTTGCGGTTGTACTTTTCTGATTTTCCATGGAATGATTACTGTTTCCGTGGGAGGGGTCCCTCGGAGTGTGCAGAGCGCATAACCGAGGTGATTCTGGTATGGAGGCGTACATTAAATATTCTTTCCCTTCTACTAAACCTAACAAACCTTGGTTTAACTCTGCTTGTTCTCGTGTTATCCGTCGCAGAGATGCTGCCTTCAGGGACTACCGTCGTCTTCAAACTCCAGAAACTCATGCGACTTATATTTCATCCCGGAATCCTGCAAAATCTATTCTTCGAGATACCAAAAACTCTTTTCTCCGCCTCAAATGCAATAATCTTTCTGGTTCCTCTTCATCTCGCTCTTTCTGGCATTTTGCAAAATATGTTAACTCTAACTTTGCTTCTTCCTCTTTCCCTCCTTTAGTATCTTCTGACGGTTCAACTGCCGTTTTGCCTTCCTCTTCGCTCAAACTTTTGCTTCTAATTCAACCTTAGACGATTCCGGAGCTGTTCCTACTTCTTCAACCCCCTCCATCTCATTTATGCCTAAAATTGTAATTTCTTCTAAAGATGTCATTTCTGCTCTCACTGAGCTTAACACTAAGGAGGCGTATGGTCCTGATGGTATTCCTCCTGTGGTTCTCAAAAAACTTGTGCTTCCGAGCTTGCACCCTTCCTTGGTAAACTATTTCGTCTATGTCTTCTACTTCAACTTTCCCTTCTTGCTGGAAACGCGCTCATTCAGCCTGTGTCGAAGAAGGGGGACTCCTCTCAACCCTAACTACTTTGTTCTTTCTAAATTTTTCGAATCTATCCTTAACAGGAAGATTTGGAAACATCTCAATCTTAATCTTATCTCTGATGATCTTTCCCTTCTCTGACTCTTGGTCCTCCGCCTTTCGGCATTTCTATGAATCTTTTGCTGTTGCGCTAGACATATCGAAAGCTTTCGATAGAGTCTGGCACAAAGCTTTGATTTTGATTTGATTTTTCTCTGTGACCTCCTCTCTGATTTCCTTTCCTGTCGTTCTTTAGCAGCTGTTGTAGACGGCTATCGTTCTTCCTTTAAATCTATTAATAGTGGTATTCCTCAAGGATCTGTCCTATCCCAACACTTTTTATGCTTTTCATTAATGACGTTCTCTCTGTTACTTCATCTCCTATCCACCCCTATGCTGATGACTCCACCCTTCATTACTCTTTTCAGTTTGAAAGGCGCCCCTCCCAACAACAGTTAATAGACGCAGGAAGGTAGCCTTGGAGCAGCTGACTTCTGATCTATCTCGCATTTCAAATTGGGGTAGAGAGAACATGGTTGTTTTCAATGCTACCAAAACTCAATTCCTCCATCTCTCTCCTCGACACAATCTTCCACAAAACTATGATATCTTCTTCGAAAACATTCAACTCAGACCTTCATCTCTCTCATCTCGCAGAGAGAGAGAGATTAGTGAGAACTTGAGATTGGATTAGACGAAAAGCCCTGGACTGACTCCAAAGTTTCAAGTTGAGTTGTATGAGTGCATAAAGAGACATACTCCATACAGGGGCGAACGACAACAACTGGGATGATTTAAAAAAATCTGAAGGCGCCAAAGAGCACCAAACCTCTTAGAAGAGAAAGAACGTGAAATATCAAAGAAAGATTGGAAGACCAAGAATATTAAGGACAGACTAAAACAAAGATTTGAAATGTCATAGTTGTGTGGAAGATTACACCGAGTAGAAAGATGAGGAAAGAGTTTTAAAGCACTGAAAACAACCATGCTTTTCATTAGTTAGTAATTGGTTAGGTACTCTAATGCATGGAAAGTAGAAAAAGGGATTGGGATAGAATATAAATCTGAGGAACACCACTATTTGTACCTTTAAAGGATATACATCTACAACAGTTACTGTTGAATGACCGGATAGGAAATTAGAGAGAGGACTACAGAAAGGAAAGTTTAGAAATCATATATATATATATATATATATATATATATATATATATATATATATATATATATATATATATATATATATATATATATATATATATATATATATATATATATATATATATATATATATATATATATATATATGGTTGGCCCAATAATACGTGTACAAAATGTGTAGGTAGATCAGTAGAAATCTTACGAGTGATTTATAATAAATACACCGAAAACGGCCTCATATAGAAGCCACTGACATCGAAAATCATTTCTGGCGGTTGACTATAAAGTGTAAAGGAAGAATTGGTATTTTAGGCTATCGGATCATCGCACTCTATGTTCTCCCACAAATGGTATCTATCGGAAGTTCCTTCAGCATTCACTATCCACCATTGGCTGTGCTACTCTGTATTTGATATATACATGATGGTACCCCAGGAAACTTCAGCCGCGATGTCTGCCAAGTACTTAATGATACCTACCACGAGAGATGGATCGGTAGAGGGGGTTCTGTAAACTGGCTGGCACTATCACCAGACTAAAATTCCCTGGACTTTTATTTATGGGGCCTCCTGAAAACATTGGTCTAAGAACGGTAGCCCACCCCTGAAGCCATGCTGATACCTGTGCACATATTCAGTCTTTCTGTCATCTTTGAACTGGTACAGCACTACATTCATTACCCGCCTAGTCGATGTGTGCATTTGCTGCTGGCGAAGTCCACGTCGAACCACGTTGCATTCAATATTGCCTACGTATGTGTGTGTGATTCCTCGTCTGTAAAATGTTCTGACATACTAGAAATAACATTTCATATACCCCGTCATGTTTCATTTATCAATATCTGCGTTTGTGCCATGTACAGGAGGCCGAACAACGATATGTTGAGTCAAGACTACGTCCACAATACGAGGCCGTTTGCGTTGTATGTTTGTTTAATATATATTGCTCAAAAGGGTGAGGGTGCTATGAACCTATCCACACATTTTGTAAATATATATATATATATATATATATATATATATATATATATATATATATATATATATATATATATATATATATATATATATATATATATATATATATATATATATATATATATATATATAGAGGATTAAACTTTATTTACTTCAGGATTAAGACGATATCTTTGTTTCTATGTTCCAGAAATTTATAGTATATATATATATATATATATATATATATATATATATATATATATATATATATATATATATATATATATATATATATATATATATATATATATATATATATATATATATATATATATATATATATATATATATATATTAGAGGTGGATGCGCGGATAGTTTAATTTTTTAGGAGTTTTTGCCATAGATTCTTGGAATTTTAAATATAATATCCAGAATCTATGTTACCAGGGTGTGGGACGGGGACCCAACTCTTGAACACCCCACCAACCTCTTTCCCCAACCTCCACCCATTTGGAAAAAGGTTATATATATATATATATATATATATATATATATATATATATATATATATATATATATATATATATCCAGTAATTCAGTATTACCTTCACACTTCACAGTTTCACATATTCCATTTGAAGTTAATAATTGGTAAGTTATTTTTTAGAAATAAAAGCTTTTGGGCTCTTTCAGGTGAAAGTTTGGTTCGCTTTTCGTCGTAAATGAGGCCTGCTCCACTGAAAAGACGCTCACTAGCAACACTAGTTGAAGGACATGCTAAATAAGTCCTTGCCAGCTCAACAAGAAAAGGAAAACTTTTGCAATTATCTCTCCACCAAACCAGTTGGTCTTTATCTGCCTCCAAACGTGGGAGTTTCAGATAATTTTCAATAATCGATATTGTATCCTTTGACACTTCTGACTGTGATTCTTCATCTGCTGCTGGAAGCTAGAAGATCTTTCATTGATTTAGCAATGCTTAAGCTAACAGATTTTGTTTCTTTTGTATCTGAGAGCTTTTGCTTTTTCTTGAAAGGCGTTATTTTAGCTGTTTCTATCATCTCATCGCATAAGCATCCTAATTTGATTTTAACATTCTGAGAAACAAGTGGTTTAAAAAATTTTGTTTTGTACCTAGGATCTAAAAAGGTTGCAATTGTATAAGCATCATCATTTTCCAGGTTTTCAAATCTGTCGTTCATCTCCTTCATTAATGTTTCAGTCATCCTTGAAACTCCCTTAGACTTAATAACATTTGTTAACACAACTTTCAATGTTGAAACAAGTGGTATCACATCTGACAAACATGATTCAGCTGAACTTATAGTCTTTGTTAATTCTTCAAAAGGCTTAAGGATATTAATACAATTATTTAAAATGTCATTTTCGTCAGCTGTTAGAGGCTTTATTTTTGTGCTGCTTGAAGCATAAAGGCAAATGGCCTCATTAATTTCGCTCATCCTCTCAAGCATATGCAAACTACTATTCCAGCGTGTTTGAATATCTTGCATGACAGAAAGTGGACGAACATTTAATCTTGTTTGTATTTTCTTCAGCTCATTTTGGGCTACAACGGAGTGATTGAAATGCGTAGCAATTAACCTACATTTGGTTATTAAATCGGATACACATTTTTGACTCATAATGGAATTTTTAACTACTATCTGAGTTTGGTGTGCAAAGCAATCTACATTTTTCACTCTTGCCAGAGAAAGTGCTTTTTTTTATATTTGTGCCCGAATCCCTGACTACGCAGTGCACTTCATTTAATGAAATCTTCCATTTTGTCAGCATCTTTTCAAATACAGTTTCAAGATAGTCGCCTGTATGGCGCTCAGAAAGAGGTTCTGCATTCAATACAAAGTTTTGCCTTTGAAAGTTTTTATCGATTGCATGATACGTAATTTTTTACTATCCGCGCATGCGGATGCGGTTGCGGATATCCAATTGCGGATATTGGAAAAATGATGCGGATATCCGGTCCACCTCTAATATATATATATATATATATATATATATATATATATATATATATATATATATATATATATATATATATATATATATATATATATATATATATATATATATATATATATATATATATATATATATAGGAGCGAAGTCAGAAATTTTCCTCACTTCCGTCATAACTTTTGTTAGATTTTGCGCACTGCGTTTATCTCTCACACGCTGAGAAAACGTGACTCAGATTTGACTCTGATCGTTAAAGCGTAAATATGCCCGCGCCGTTAACATTGTGTACAGAGGAAGGGCGGAGATCAAGGATCCGATTTCTGTGGTCTGATGTGTCGGGGGCTGAAGATATGGTTCGAAAGTTAACTAATTTGCAGCTAACATGCCATCTCGCGTAAATATTAAATCGTCTGTTTGCTAGAAGCGTTTATTGGGCTTGTTCAGTTTTCTCGTCATCGGACGAGTTTGATGAGCATCTTGCTCTCTCTTCGCACTTGACGCTTGTCCGGCCATTTTTGAACTTCTCTATTCACTCATACAGTATAAAAACATGGCGCGGACATGTTTACGCTGTAACATCAATGAAAACGCTAACGATCAGAGTCAAATCTGAGTCACATCATCTCATGAGTACCACTTTTCAGTTTTCTAACGCCTAAGGCAGTGTGGCTAACCTGACAAAAGTGCGGACAATTTTTTACGGAACCCATTATCGCTTAAAGTTTAAAAACTCGATAAAATATGACTAATGTGATAAATTTAACATCTATTTGATATGTACAAAAATATTGAAGTCTGTTATAATAAAAAAATGGTATTTATTTGAATAAGATATTAAAAGACAATCAAATAAAATAGAATATTGAACTATACAAAAGATATCGATAAATAAAATGTTTTTTGTTTCTCTCAATTTTCTTTCTTTTATTTTATATATTTTTTTTTTTTTTTTTTTTTTTTTTTTTTTTGCAGTCAAAAATTTGTAGGTTTCTATTCCTAGACTTTTCTATGATATATTCCTATATTAATTCTTAACATCTTTTTCAGAATTTTTTTTTTTTAGCTTCCCTTCGAAGAATGGAATGAAGTTTCTTCTCCCAATCCACTCTAATGACTTTAACGTAAAGAAAACTATAGATTTTAAATGGAGAACCCTGAATAAGTCTCAGCTGTTGCCTCCATCACATTTGAGTGTTCCAATTTATCAAATAATTACATCTCACCAATTAGGTTTTCAATCCTTTGACGCAGCTGCATTTGAAATGCACATTTATTTGATTGTCAAACTCTGGTTTGAAATTGATGTTTGTAATGAAAGGGATTTTTAGGAATCTTGTATCACGTATTATAAGATTTATTTATGTTAATCTCTTTTTCAAATTTAGTTTATATTTTATGATTTCAGTCTTTAATTTTCATTATATTTTTTTGTTTTTATTTTGATTATCTTCATCAGGTAGCAATTTTTACTTCTTTTTTCGGATCTTTGGTCATGTTTGACCTTCAGCTGAAGATCTTTTGCTTAAAGGTCAGCTTTTAAAAGAATCTCTCTCTCTCATATATATATATATATATATATATATATATATATATATATATATATATATATATATATATATATATATATATATATATATATATATATATATATATATATATATATATATATATATATGAAAATGAAGACCACTATTGGAAGATAAAGAAAGCACTCCTCCTCTGGGATCGAACCACCGCATGTTGCGACTGGGAGACAACATAATCGATGCTCTACCGACTGAGCTATCCTAGAACCCATCGGTAGAGCATCGAGTATGTTGTTTCCCGGTCGCAACATGCGGTGGTTCAATCCCAGAGGAGAAGTGCTTTCTTTATCTTCCCAAAGTGTTCCTTATTTTCCAACCTACTTAATTGCGGTTATTACCAATGTCAATTTGATATATATATATATATATATATATATATATATATATATATATATATATATATATATATATATATATATATATATATATATATATATATATATATATATATATATATATTGAAGAGTATGTAAAACCATAGAAGTATGAAATTAAATCATTGGTTTTCTATTCTGGAAACTGAAACTGGAAGCCCCTTTCAATTAGAAATAAGGAATATTCGGATTATAACCAAATATCGAACACCGAATAGAATATTGGCTCTGGAAAAAGGGGTTCGTAGTACGGCATTACAAGTGCTTCAGAGAGAATGGTGGTTCGAACCTCTGTAAGTTGCACATAATTTGAAAGGGAAAAGGGTGGTTTGGTTTTGTAGATTTTGTTCTTGTTCAAAATATGTGAGAATAGACAAGATTCAATCTCAAATTCATATTTGTAAATCAAAATTTAAGTTAGGGGGCTTCTTACAATATATATATATATATATATATATATATATATATATATATATATATATATATATATATATATATATATATATATATATATATATATATATATATATATATATATATATATATATATATATATCAACGCTTTATTCTCTGCTCAAACCCTTAATAAGTAATCCATCTCTTACGCCCGAATTACACAACGATGTTAACTATGACCTAACCAGTGCTTGTCCTAAAACTACAATATACAATATTTACAAATCATCTTAAAATTACAACCTTAAATGCATACAAACCAAACAAGTATTACATATATCTCACCACCATTCACGGGCAAAGCCCTATTCCAGGAGGGGGTGCCAGAAAAATAAAAATAAAGTAAAAGTAAAAAAAAAATACGACCCCTGCAGGACCCACCTAACGCAAATTTCTTAGGCGAGCGCAGACGCGGGGTTTAAAGAAATTGTGATTAAATTCGGAAGGAAATACAGAAGATGGGAGAGAGTTCCACAGAACAGATGTGGCAGGAAAGAAGGAGGCACCACAGCGGACAAGCCCTGGAGTTGCCTATCTCGACGCAAAATTGATGCGCAGACAATGCTCCCCTTGTTCTACGAGGACGACGTAAAGGTGGATAGTTCCCTCGAGTATTTGCCGCTGTAGTACCTATAGAAAAGAGACAAGGCACCAACGTCGCGTCGCAAAGATAAAGAGTCAAGTGAATTAGAAAGAGCAGAACAATTTGTAAGTCTTTTACCCTTTGACTCAACCCTATCCAAAAGACGGGTGAAACCTGAGCCACCCCAGATATTAGAGCAGTACTTCATACAAAGGCGGCGGATGAGACCCTTGTGTATATATATATATATATATATATATATATATATATATATATATATATATATATATATATATATATATATATATATATATATATATATATATATATATATATATATATATATATATATCTTGTTGGTTTCCTGTAATTTGTTTTTTAAAGTAAGTCTGGAAAAGGTATACGTTATTATTTAGATTTTCGTAGGTAACTTGATCGTAGAAGCAAGGTTTTTAATTTGTATTAAAAATTGTTTAAGGGAGAGAGGACTATTTTTAATAGAGAAATTATTACGTGCTATTGTTATTACTCCTTCTATATATAGAAACCATAAGTGAACGGAGCCATATAAAGGTGTAGAAGGTAAAAGATTTTTTTCGTAAAATTCTCTGCATAAATTTGCAATTACTGAGTTATCAGTATCAATAACGTAAGAATTCATTGCCTTCTTCGCCCTATCGTGAAAAAGGTCAACGTACTGCCTTGACACTTTTTGTTGAACTCTCAATTAACATTGGCACCCGATTTGGGATAGTTGAGTTTCTCTGACACAATTTCATGAATTAATCTGGGAAAGTGATGTGAAGGTGAATCGTCTGTTTTTTCTAATCTTTCAGCAGTAATCACCAATTCTTCATTTACTAACTACGGTCTACAGTTTCTTTTATCATCGAATATATTGTCGCCCTCTATTAGAATGTCGAACCCATCTCTGTACCAATGAATACCTCAATGCATATTCCCAAGAAACGTTTATTTTAGTGCGGCTGATTTAACGTTTCTCTATTTTCTTAAAAACATTTTAAAACCACCACGAAGAAAAAGAAAAAAAAAATTTAATGGCGCCAATTCCAAGGGCACCAATTACAACTGCAGTTTCTGTCGACAATATTGGTATCTCCCCTATATATATATATATATATATATATATATATATATATATATATATATATATATATATATATATATATATATATATATATATATATATATATATATATATATAGTAAAAAAAGAAAAAAGGTTAAAGAAAACCGTTTTAAAAATTGTGAATAGAATTCCGGTTGAAATGGCTCGTTTCCATCTTTGCATGACATTCCATTTCTGTTTCGCAGCGGTATATCACATATGACACCTGAAGCACTTCGGATCAAGTAACTTCCTGTAATATCAATCTATTGCTTCATATACATATACATATGCAAACAAAGTGTTTACATGCAACTATATATATATATATATATATATATATATATATATATATATATATATATATATATATATATATATATATATATATATATATATATATATATATATATATATATATATATATATATTTGTGTGTGTGACTGGTGAGCATGAGAATTTTTTGTCTTTGGGATGGAGAAGTGATGCGATTTTAAAATTTGCAAAAAAAAAAAAAAAAAAAAAAAAAAAAAAAACAACTAAACCTGTAAACAACAGCTTAATAAAATATGATAAATTTTTATTTAGTTTTGTGTAAATACGATCTTTAGAAAAAGAAATTTAATATGTAAAAATTTTTGTTAAAATTTCAAATTATTATGCATTGTATTGGAAATTAAATGATAGACACATTTAAAAAAAAATGTTTTAACTTTATTACATTTGTAACTCATACACTGTGACTAAAAAAGTTTAGACAAATTTGCACGTTTTCTTTCTGTAGATTGAAAGGAATAATTAATTGCTATTGTTTGAAATCAATGAATCAAAAACCTGAAAAATTTTCTCATATATATATATATATATATATATATATATATATATATATATATATATATATATATATATATATATATATATATATATATATATATATATATATATATATATATATATATATATATTTAATTTATTTATTTTTTTTATATAAAAATTTAAAAAAATGAAATTTTTGTTGGGAAGAGAAAAATTTAAATAGTTTAAAGGGTGTTGCTTTGATAGCCTGAAATGAGGAACTTTTTCCTTATTTGAAAACGACCCGAAACATGTTATCCATAAACCTTTTGTAAAAGTTACAAAAGGTAACTACACAATTTTTCTAATCATTACAAGTTGTAGTTATACAAGTATTAGCTAATGTGGCAGTAAGTGGTAGTCCATCTCTAGTAAGTTTATTTGGAGATACAAATCATGATTTAAAGAAAAAATATGTCATTAGTAGCAAAAATAAAGTTTTAAAAATGCTTGGTTTGAAAATCCTTTGAAAATATCGATATCGAAGATTTTATCAAATAAAATGTTTATTGCTTCATGTATTTGGATATTCCTATATAGGGACTGTAAATATGTATTTTAGAGAACCAATTCTATTTTGTTTTCTGCGAATGAAAAAAGCAGTTGTAAAACTTTTAAGTGCTGAGTCTCCCTGTATTAGAATAAAACTTTTAAAAAGGCAATATGCTATTGAATTATTAAGACACTATTAATAGTAAATGAAAAAGATTTAAAATGTTACATTAATAAGTAAGAAATAAACGCACGAAACATTGTATAGAACCGGAGAGCATCACTGGCTCTCATAGCGTGTGGACGTGTTTCACTCGTGATGGCGTGAAGGGCAGTATTTTGTCTGCCTGGAGGGACGGCATATCCCCTCGTTGGTGAGGTCCGCTCTCAAAAAAAAAAAAAAAAAAATGTATAGAACAGATACTAAGGCTAAGCCTAAAACTGATGCTAAACCTAAACTTGAATATATCTTTCCTTCAATAAGGTTTAAATATTACAAAACCTGTTTTAATCGCTATCTATAAATAAGTAGAAGTTTAGGATTGTGGTTGACTAGATCAGCGATCTCCAAACTTTTTTGATTACCTACCCTAAGTTGTACCCGTATAATATATATATATATATATATATATATATATATATATATATATATATATATATATATATATATATATATATATATATATATATATATATATATATATATATATATATATATATGTCAAGAATCAAATTATTTATTATTTATTTGCTTCTTTGGCGTACCCAAAGGTGACCATTCTTCTCGATTTTTTTTTAGGGTAAATCGGGACGGACATTTATTCCGATTTTTTAGATTTGGCAAAAATTATTTAATCAGTCATCCAGAGGGCGTAGCGCGTGGGAGCCGAAGAAGGCAAAAATGTATTTTTTGTAGAATGTCCTTAACTAATAAACCATATGACATGGTTTTGAAAACAGCATTCGTATTTCTTCTTTATATTAAAATCACCCTCCTTTATCATCCCTTAAAACCCTTACGGGCTGGGTATTTGGTGGGGGGGGGAGGGGGAGGCAAGGCAATGTTTGGAAGCTTCCCGATTTTCGGTCAGAAAAATAGGGTCACTTTGGCGTACTCCACTTTTTAGAACGCTGGATTAGACACAAGGTAGGATGGGTCGTCATCTCGTCTCTTGCTAACGTGCTATATATATATATATATATATATATATATATATATATATATATATATATATATATATATATATATATATATATTATATATATATATATATATATATATATATATATATATATATATATATAGTGTGTGTGAGTGTATGTAAGTGTGCTTGTTAACACATGTGATCATGCTTGTATCATGAAAGTTTTAATGTTACTGAAGACATCAACGTTTAAATTATTTCCAAATTTCAAATACTTTTTTTTTCTTTTTTCTTTTTCAATTAATTGGATTAACTTTTGCTCTCTTGACACATATCCGTGTCCAAGCGGAATTTTAATTCATTTTTTTCCTCCCAGACATTTTTAATTTAGAAAGTAATATATATATATATATATATATATATATATATATATATAATAATATATATATATATATATATATATATATATATATATATATATATATATATATATATATATATAGGGAGCGACCGGGGCTGGAATTTTGCCGGGGCCGGGGTTCTGGCCGGGGTTGCCTAAAATTTGTGAAAGAGGTCAAAAGCACTAAAATTTTAGGTTAAAACAATTAGATATAAAGTTAATTGAGGTTTATTTAATTATAAAAAAGGCGTAGAATAGCCAACATTCACTTAAATTAATGATTATATGCATTTTCTCTGGAAAAATGTCAGAAAATTACAGATTTTGCATAATAAAAAGTCTAAAAATTAAAAAAAAAAAATTTTTGATTCATAATAGTGATTCAACAGCTTTACCTATAAGCCCACAAAGTAAAGTTTGAAAAAATGTAAGATATAAAATTATCAATATAACCCATATTTATACATATCATTGTTATATCATTGCTATGTATCAAACTTGAATCAATTAGCTACATTATTTAAAAATTATTATTTTTTTTATACTTTCAATCAATATGGTTAAAATATCAA
>SEYY01020938.1:92500-100025 GCA_009176605.1 Armadillidium nasatum
ATATATATATATATATATATATATATATATATATAGGGATGGAGCGATACCGATACCTAAAAATTTCCCCGAAGCCGATACCATAAATACCTGAAAATATGCCGATACCACTACCGATACCGATACCGATACTTTACTCTATAAAATTTTTTGCCGATACCGATACCGATACTTCACTCCATCCCAATATATATATATATATATATATATATATATATATATATATATATATATATATATATATATATATATATATATATATATATATATATATATATATATATATATAATATATATATATATATATATATATATATATATATATATATATATATATATATATATATATATATATATATATATATATATATATATAGTTAGTGTACTTCAAAATAGCAAACAAGGCAGAATGAAGGCTTTCCTGGGCAGGTCCTACAAAAAGTTGTAACTTGTTTTGTTTTTTTCACTGCCTCCTTTCTGCCCAAGAGTTTTTTTTTTTAGACGTTCATAACAGTGAGTGCAGCGCCTTCTTATTTTTCTGTTGCGCTTATCTTTTTCTGTAGTTTCTTCTAATGCATGTTTTGGATTTGATGGTCTTTGGTCTGAGATATTTTCAATGCCACATATGGAGTGTATGATTGCTTCTCTAAATTCCGAATTTTTTTTTTTTTTCATTTGTGAATTCTTTATATATTATGAGTGCGTTGACTATTGATGTATTTAGTAAATACTCAAACGCAACTTTATGATACCATCGTATCGTTTTTCTTAGCGGAGAAAAGTAGCTGGCCATTTGGTCAGATATGTCAATTCCCTGCTTTGCATTATTGTAATCTATAATTATTTTCGGCTTTCTTTTTTCTTCATTTCGCCGATTCCTTCTCCCTGTATTTTCAAAGGATAAGTCATGATTCGTAGATAACATGACCACTTCTCTTTTGTCTTTCCATTTGGCAACTACAATTCCGTTATTGCTTTCTTTCCCGACAATTTCTCCTTTTTTTATCTTTTTATCTATAATATCTTTCGGGTTCCCTTTTCTGTTTCTTCTCAATGTTAGTATGAGATGTGTCCTTTTATCAAGTAGTTCTTCTGCTAGAGACACGGATGTATAAAAATTATCCGTGGCAATCGTTCTGCCTTTGTTCAGATATTTATCGGAAAGATGCAGTACAACTTTCGCACTGTGAGCAAATTCTTTGTTTGGAGTTTCTGGTTGCCCATCTCCTGCTTTTCCTGAATACACTGAACTTGTGTACGTATACCCTTGTGTGTCACATAATTTATAAACTTTTATGCCGTATTTATGTGCCTTTCCCGGATTGTACTGTCTAAACAATAGACGGCCACGCCATGGCAGCATTGATTCATCAACTGCTAGCACTTCTCCAGGTACTCGGGACTGCACATAATTTTTCTCTAATTTTTCTAACAAATTTCGTATTTTATTAAATATTCGTATATATATATATATATATTATATATATATATATATATATATATATATATATATATATATATATATATATATATATATATATATATATATATATATATATATATATATATATATATATAAGCTGATATGTTACATATAATAACGCCACTGTGTGTTAAAATAATAAAGTATACATTACTTAAAATTATATAAAAAAAATAAATACATAAAATATTAAAAACTACCAAAAAAATATTTAAAAAATTAATGAAATATAGATGTAAAAAAACATTAAAAATAATTGAAGAGCAATTTATATTTAATTAAGAAGTTCTATTTTTGCTATAAAAGTGTTCTTTCCTTCCGAATGGAGTTTAACTAACTAGTGTTTGGGTTTCTTAAGTGGTACATTGGTTGTGTAAGAAGCATTCAAATGCTTCTAGATTCTCAAGTTGAAATTCTTGGGTAAATTGACCCACAATAGCGAGCTAGTCAGTTCGCATATTAAACGTTTGTTTCATCAATTACCTCAACAGCATTGGAATATAATCTTAAGTCTAAGAAATTTAGAAATCTTAAAGTTGTAAAATGCAAAAAGAACGATCATCGAGAGAAGTCTTAAACAACTTTATTAGTTTCTTAGTATTGGGGTCATTAAAAGATATTTTTAAATACAGTTTTTGCTTAGTAGTACTCGGGTGACAGTAGTATATCAACTAGTCATTTAAAAAAAATCTGTAACAAAGAAAAGATCCTTAGTAAATAAAATTTTCAAAACGTGTTTGGTATCTACCTCTCTACGAAAGTTACTCTTATGTTGAATTATATATAGTCTATAGATCCTAAAAATTCTATATTTTAAAACATATATATATATATTATAATATATATATATATATAATATATATATATATATATATATATATATATATATATATATATATATATATATATATATATATATATATATATATATATATATATATATATATATATATATATAGTTGGGAAAGAAGAACAATAGAAAGGATGTCTTGGCTGTGACGTCACGTATTTCATTTAAAACTCTCGGAGTTTGAAAGCCAATACGAAGCCTCTGACACTGATTCTTCTTTTCCTCAGGATTAAATGAAAAACTTTGAGAAATGTTGCTTTTATATATATATATATATATATATATATATATATATATATATATATATATATATATATATATATATATATATATATATATATGCAGGGGATGGACAAAATAATATAAACACGAGATTTATTAATAAGAGTTTGGCAATCATTAGCAATTTGAATATCTGCAATTTTTTTTTAACTGAATAGGGCGTAGAGTGTTTGAATAGTCTGCTTCGTAATGCTGACCCATTCCTGTAAAAATAATAATAATAAATTAATATCAGCCTATTGCTTCACTAATGTTGGTGGAAATTTGCACCTCACTCTTGTTCCAAAAATCCCTGTAACTGTTTAATTATGTTAAGGTTTGCCTTTGTGTTGCTGACCTGGGAAAATATTTGACAATATTCCGATGCTCTTTAAACTAAGACTGAACCCTTTTTTCTCTGAATGGGTACAGTACCATTCTGCAATAAGGTAATGTTTGATAATAGTATAATGGATCTAGTAAGAACTTCATTGTTGAGGATGTCGAGATATTCGCAGCTATCCAATCACTGATGATTATGATTGGATTAGCTGAATAACACAATATGGCCACCAGTGTCATAACGGGAAACCGGATCGTAGGACCGTAGGATTCTTCTTCGTTGGGAAGAATATAAATGATGATGTGTCGGGCCTACATTATTCTTCCCAACATCAGTTGTTCATGCTTTATCATCACTTCTTCCGCAGCTTGTCGTTGGCTTCAGTTATAAAGTATTTAGAAATTACAGCCCTTATATTCATGAATATTAAATAAATAATATATTTATTTATTTTTCTTGTCGAAATAGTATTGCTCAGTGGATGTCGAGTTTTATGTCTTTAACCCTCATACCATTACTTCTTAGAAATTTCAAGAACTTAGATATTTCTTTTTCTGCTTGTTTAATGTTCTTTTCATTGTATCCCTTGCTAGCTAATTCTTCAAGGAATGTTGGCAAAGCAGTATTTTCATCATTGTCATCTGTAGCATTATTACCTACATACTCATTCTTATTGATAATTTTTTTCAGTAGTAGTACATCATATTTTTCTAGCATAAAATCGTGCGATTTATGTTTGCAAGTAAGATGCAATTTCAGTAGACTTCTCCTGACTATTGTTCCACATATGTGGCATATTATGTATTTTGTATCCAATGGTATGGTAGATTGATACTGTAAAAATAGGTACCTCGCAAACGCTATTAATATGTTGACATAACCTTCATGGCATACCCTTATGCCTCTGTTTTAAATGCTGTCTCCATCTACAAACACTATAGCATAGGGGACAAAATCCAGTCCCAGGTTTTGATTTTGTAATATGATCAAATTGAAAATTAATGTCACAGTTTGTGGAATATATCTGAAACGACTACATCATCATCTGAAAACTTATCTTCTTGGTCATCGTCATCTGGTGATGGAGGTCTACAAGATGATTCCAAACAGGATTTATTATGTTTTACTCCCTTTGCAATAAATCATTTAAAAAAATGTACACGTCATATTCTAGTCTTTTAGCATCGTCGTCCAATAATGTTCTCTTGGCCTGATTTAGTTCTTGCTGTACTTCAGTGGCATTTGAACTTGGATTTTTATCCGGGTGCAGCTTCAGAGAAAGTTTCCTATAATTTCTCTTCATATATTCTCCATCATTGCAGTAGTCATGCACTGAAAGTACTTGATATAAATTGACACAGTTAAGGACCCGATTTCCTTCACTTTCCCACGTCATGTTATTTCATTTCCAAAAAACTACGTTAAAGTAGTACAGTCTGAATGGCTTCAAAATCTTTCCCATATTCTTTTTAAAGAATATTCTGTAAGAAGCATTCAAATGCTTCTAGATTCTCAAGTTGAAATTCTTGGGTAAATTAACCCAAATAGCGAGCTTGTCAGTTCGCATAATTAAACGTTTGTTTCATGAATTACCTCAACATCATTGGAATATAATCTTAAGAGTATAAGAAATTTAGAAATCTTAGTTGTAAGATGCAAAAAGAACGATCGAGAGAAGTCTTAATTAAACAACTTTATTAGTTTCTTAGTATTGGGGTCATTAAAAGATATTTTTAAATACAGTTTTTGCTTAGTAGTACTCGGGTGACAGTAGTATATCAACTAGTCATTTAAAAAAAATCTGTAACAAAGAAAAAATCCTTCGTAAATAAAATTTTCAAAACGTGTTTGGTATCTACCTCTCTACGAAAGTTACTCTTATGTTGAATTATATATAGTCTATAGATCCTAAAAATTCTATATTTTAAAACATATATATAGTCTATAGATCTATAAAATTTATATATATATATATATATATATATATATATATATATATATATATAATATATATATATATATATATATATATATATATATATATATATATATATATATATATATATATAATTGGGAAAGAAGAACAATAGAAAGGATGTCTTGGCTGTGACGTCACGTATTTCATTTAAAACTCTCGGAGTTTGAAAGCCAATACGAAGCCTCTGACACTGATTCTTCTTTTCCGCAGGATTAAATGAAAAACTTTGAGAAATGTTGCTTATTATATATATATATATATATATATATAATATATATATATATATATATATATATATATATATATATATATATATATATATATATATATATGCAGGGATGGACAAATAATATAAACACGAGATTTATTAATAAGAGTTTGGCAATCATTAGCAATTTGAATATCTGCAATTTTTTTTTTACTGAATAGGGCGTAGAGTGTTTGAATAGTCTGCTTCGTAATGCTGACCCATTCCTGTAAAAATAAAATAATAATAAATAAATCAGCCTATTGCTTCACTAATGTTGGTGGAAATTTGCACCTCACTCTTGTTCCAAAAATCCCTGTAACTGTTTAATTATGTTAAGGTTTGCCTTTGTGTTGCTGACCTGGGAAAATATTTGACAATATTCCGATGCTCTTTAAACTAAGACTGAACCCTTTTTTCTCTGAATGGGTACAGTACCATTCTGCAATAAGGTAATGTTTGATAATAGTATACTGGATCTAGTAAGAACTTCATTGTTGAGGATGTCGAGATATTCGCAGCTATCCAATCACTGATGATTATGATTGGATTAGCTGAATAACACAATATGGCCACCAGTGTCATAACGGGAAACCGGATCGTAGGACCGTAGGATTCTTCTTCGTTGGGAAGAATATAAATGATGATGTGTCGGGCCTACATTATTCTTCCCAACATCAGTTGTTCATGCTTTATCATCACTTCTTCCGCAGCTTGTCGTTGGCTTCAGTTATAAAGTATTTAGAAATTACAGCCCTTATATTCATGAATATTAAATAAATAATATTTATTTATTTTTCTTGTCGAAATAGTATTGCTCAGTGGATGTCGAGTTTTATGTCTTTAACCCTCATACCATTACTTCTTAGAAATTTCAAGAACTTAGATATTTCTTTTTCTGCTTGTTTAATGTTCTTTTCATTGTATCCCTTGCTAGCTAATTCTTCAAGGAATGTTGGCAAAGCAGTATTTTCATCATTGTCATCTGTAGCATTATTACCTACATACTCATTCTTATTGATAATTTTTTTCAGAAGTAGTACATCATATTTTTCTAACATAAAATCGTGCGATTTATGTTTGCAAGTAAAATACAATTTCAGTCGACTTCTCCTGACCAGTGTTCCACATATGTGGCATATTACGTATTTTGTATCCAATGGTATGGTAGATTGATACTGTAAAAATAGGTACCTCGCAAACGCTATTAATATGTTGACATAACCTTCATGGCATCCCTTATGCCTCTGTTTTAAATGCCGTCTCCATCTACAAACACTATAGCATAGGGGACAAAATCCAGTCCCAGGTTTTGATTTTGTAATATGATCAAATTGAAAATTAATGTCACAGTTGTGGAATATATCTGAAACGACTAAATCATCATCTGAAAACTTATCTTCTTTGGTCATCGTCATCTGGTGATGGAGGTCTACAAGATGGATTCCAAACAGGATTTATTATGTTTTCCTCCCTTTGCAATAAATCATTTAAAAAAATGTACACGTCATATTCTAGTCTTTTAGCATCGTCGTCCAATAATGTTCTCTTGGCCTGATTTAGTTCTTGCTGTACTTCAGTGGCATTTGAACTTGGATTTTTATCCGGGTGCAGCTTCAGAGAAAGTTTCCTATAATTTCTCTTCATATATTCTCCATCATTGCAGTAGTCATGCACTGAAAGTACTTGATATAAATTGACACAGTTAAGGACCCGATTTCCTTCACTTTCCCACGTCATGTTATTTCATTTCCAAAAAACTACGTTAAAGTAGTACAGTCTGAATGGCTTCAAAATCTTTCCCATATTCTTTTTAAAGAATATTCTGTAAGAAGCATTCAAATGCTTCCAGATTCTCAAGTTGAAATTCTTGGGTAAATTAACCCAAATAGCGAGCTTGTCAGTTCGCATAATTAAACGTTTGTTTCATGAATTACCTCAACATCATTGGAATATAATCTTAAGAGTATAAGAAATTTAGAAATCTTAGTTGTAAGATGCAAAAAGAACGATCGAGAGAAGTCTTAATTAAACAACTTTATTAGTTTCTTAGTATTGGGGTCATTAAAAGATAGTTTTAAATACAGTTTTTGCTTAGTAGTACTCGGGTGACAGTAGTATATCAACTAGTCATTTAAAAAAAATCTGTAACAAAGAAAAAATCCTCGTAAATAAAATTTTCAAAACGTGTTTGGTATTACCTCTCTACGAAAGTTACTCTTATGTTGATTATATATAGTCTATAGATCTAAAAATTCTATATTTTAAAACATATATAGTCTATAGATCCAAAAATCTGTTTTTAATATATATATATATTATATATATATATATATATATATATATATATATATATAATATAT
>SEYY01020939.1:0-2500 GCA_009176605.1 Armadillidium nasatum
TACGAATTTTTAAATCTTTGAATTGGAAAATATTGTTTTAAAATTTGAATAGAATATATATATATATATATATATATATATATATATATATATATATATATATATATATATATATATATATATATATATATATATATATATATATGTGCTGATGAGATACTAACATTAAATGTGTATGCTCAGATTTTGTCAAAGACAGTTAATACGAAAATCATTAAATTTATTTTATTGTGTTGAAAGAACAGCACAGGTTTAACATCAATTGGACTTTATTAAATTGAATTTTGCTATTTTTTTCTTCTTATCCTTTGTACAGAGTTCAGAAATCATCTGAATTAGTGCTAGTTTGAACAACCAATAATTGTAATTTCTTGTAATATAAAATTAATTTAAACCATAACATGAAATTATACGTTAATATTTAATCATTTCCGTGTTTAAATTCTTTATTAGAAGCCTTATTTCTCACTCTTCCTTCGTGTTGTGAGGTATTGCAACGCGTGGAAATAGTTGCAGTTTGCTTCGTCATTATGGATGGTTTAATTTAGTCAAGAAATTGCTAGAACTTAATTGCGTTAAGCAGCTAGTAGGTTCTGAAGATCCATTAGAAGACTTAGCCCCTATCCAATTCAAAGTTAAGCACATTATGCAGATAGATTCTTGGCATTAAGGTAGTTAGATCTCAGTTATGACAAGATAACCAGCGCCTTCTTGTTTAATTTAGACCTTCTGTTGCAAAGAGAGATAATGTTGCGAATTATCATATGTTGCACTAACTTCTTCAATCTTGCTTTGAGAGACTCTGAGATATAAGAGACGATCCCCAAGATAACCCTACTGAGTGGAGTAAAAATGGCCTTGTTAACGGTATTTTCTTAAATAAAACCGAAAACCTTGTTGTACAAAAACGTATTCCCAGCACTTTTTCCAGGTATGAAATGGAACTTCTTGAATTGTCATATACCAGTTTATTTTTAACTGAACATTAAGACTGACAGACCACAACCGGCTGAAAAAAATGCTATATCGTAGAACCAATCCAGAAAGATGTTTAACTAAGCTTAGTGCAGAGGAAAATAAAAGCTTTGAAAGTTTCCAAATGTAATTTGGCACAAGGTCACATGATCAGTGATTTTAAATGTAATTATACACGAGGTGAGAGAGAGATTTTACAACTTATTTTTGAACTTTTCAATGTTGTTCCCCATGTACCCTAGATTGTTGTACCCCTGGATAATTCTAGATTTGCAATGCAGGCACATTGGCTGACTGGTCGAAATCATAATTAGAAGTAGACAAATGTAGATTGGATATATATAATATATATATATATATATATATATATATTATATATATATATATATATATATATATATATATATATATATATATATATATATATATATATATATATATATATATATATATATATATATATACGGATACATTAAAATGACTCAGTGGAAATCGAATAATTGTAAGAAACCTCTATAGGTGCTCCAATTAATTTTTCTTTGTTTCTTGGGCACCCGTTACCTTGAGCAGCTCGGAAGTTTGCTGAGTGAGTATAAGCCAAATTCATAGGTTGACCCATGATCATGCCAAACAATGGCAATTAGTAAAACTTCTTAGGTCATTTATCGAGACAGAACAGAGGCCGTCAAGGGCTTCAAAATATTATCAAGAGATATAGCGTTTGGCCACATGGAGAGAAGATTTAGTTGTTATTTGGAGAGTTTCTTCTCACTCTTCCCTATGCTATGAGAAATGTATACTCTAGGATATTGTTCGTCATATTTTGTCTTAAGGTGCTCTTATTTCTCAAATTATGGTTTGGGAGCTCTTGTACATCACATCTGAATTATAGAGCCATACCAATGAGTTTTAATCATGATATGGCTCTGTAATTCAGATGTGAGCCCTTTTAGATTCTAATGTAGCCCATGCAAATATTTTACACCTGGTATTAGGAAGGAAATTTTAAGTATCACTTCAAGTAAACGGTTAAAGCACCATTCAACTAAGTTATAAAGATACAAAGCTCGGAAATTAATTGATACTGATGAATGCAAGGTTTCTTGCTTGTAGAGGTATTGGTGATGCTAAAAATCGTTCTCCTCGAGTTGGAACAGGAAGTTTTAATAGACATGAGTCTGTTGGAAGATATCTTTGTTGTGCTGAAAAGCCTTGAGGGCTTTTCAACCTTATTTTTAAAATTGCATATGCCTTAAACTTAGTAGCAATTGGTTTTGCAGTGAGAATCTTGGGCATCAGTTCGGATAAACAGTCATAGCATTACTCAGCAAGAACAACAAAGTTACATTATTCTCAAATTGGTGAAATTAGATGACTGCAAGACGTTGGGTTTTCAAAGATATTGGTGTCGCTAAGAACTCAACTTCTCCGGTTGGATCAGAAAGCTCTATTAAGCTTTGTTTATGATGAAAGTTCTTGAGAGCTTTTAGTCTAATCTTTTATTATTACAAATATTAATACTTTC
>SEYY01020939.1:12500-15000 GCA_009176605.1 Armadillidium nasatum
CCAAGTATTGATCAATGAAAATTTATTTACAGTTTATTGTTTCTTAATGCAATATAAATTTAAGAATATTTCTGTGGTGCATTTCAAGCGCTCTATACTATCTTTCGAATGAAATGTTTGCTTTGGGTAAATAACTTAATATATTTTCATAAGCATCTCATATACCTTGCTCAAACTTTGGAAGTTGATCATGATTTCTCTTGTGAAGACCATATATCCATATATCTTTGACTAAAACTTAAAATCCCAGGGTGAAGGTAATATCAAAAATGACTCGAATAATGTTGCAACCGCATCAAAAGAAACTCACTCAAACAGGCATATAATGGATACGTAAAGGAAAATTTAAAAATATTTCGTCCATTTCTTCGTTTCAGTCCTTTAAGTTAAATAATTAGAAAATACACTGTGGAAGATGAAAAAGTTTAATCACAAAAATTTATTTCAATAAATTGAATACCTCGATAAGTTAAACATCTTGAAAAATTGTTGTCGCTAAATTTTCCGGAATTCATATCAATAGTTCTATGAAGAATAAAAGGAAAAAAAAAATATTTTCAATTCTTTAAGATTTTGCAATTCGTCTGTTGAAGAAAAAAACTTAAATTCTCTCTCAAGTCTCTCACTCAAATACACACTTACACTCTCACATATACATACTCATAAATATATTCTTTTTTGTTCTTTATTGCCTCTTTGATTATTGTAGGCATGGACTCCACGAGGATTTAACAAGTTCCTTTTTATATACTTCGAAGAACACATTGGTCATAAAGCAAATGATCTTATATCATATAATCCAGTTTTATAAAATATATATATATATATATATATATATATATATATATATATATATATATATATATATATATATATATATATATATATATATATATATATATATATATATATATATATATATATATATATATATATATATATATATATATATATATATATATATATATATATATATATATATATATATATATATATATATATATATATATATATATATATATATATATATATATATATATATATATATATATATATATATATATATATATATATATATATATATATATATATATATATATATATATATATATATAGCTGTGTGAGCTTCTTGCAACGTATTTAGTATTATTGTTTCAAATTGGAACTCAAAGAGTGGATTCAACTTCAAATGAAGCAAAGAGCAGCAAGTCCAATTTCCCGAATCAATAGCTTACCTTACAAAGTATTTGTTTTATGTCATAAATATTTAAAAATATACATTAGAATACTATAGTTATTATATACTTCTACATGCAATTCGCTACAGATTTAGTTTATTATTCTGGTATTCAAATAGGTTTTCTTTATATATTATTTACTGCTATTAAATTAATCTAATGTAAATATGGGTTTTGATATCTGTATAATGTATGTAATGTAATGTATGTTCAAAAAATAAATTATTTTTCAGTTTATTTTTTTTTTCAGGATAAATCTTTTTCCATTACGTATTTTATATATATATATATATATATATATATATATATATATATATATATATATATATATATATATATATATATATATATATATATATATATATATATATATATATATATATATATATATATATATATATATATATATATATATATATATATATATATATATATATATATATATATATATATATATATATATATATATATATATATATATATATATATATATATATATATATATATATATATATATATATATATATATATATATATATATGAATTCCTCACCCTCAAATCCTCAATTTTTTACAAATGAAAACTTTTTTTAAAGTATTTTTTCCTAATTGTAAAGTAAATCTCTTACATGCTCTTTACTCGTTTATATTAATAAAATAACCATAAAGTATTATTTTCACTATGTTTCTGTGATTTTTTTTTTTTTTTTTTTTTTTTTTTTTTTTTTTTTTTTTTTTTTTTTTTTTTTTTAGAAATCCTTGTTTTTAAATATTATAAAAAAAAAAAAAAAAAAATAATATATATATATATATATATAATATATATATATATATATATATATATATATATATATATATATATATATATATATATATATATATATATATATATATATATATATATATATATATATATATATATATATATATATATATATGAACGGAGGATTTTTTGGGAATGATTGATATTAAGTAAAAATAGCTTTCAAATTGATCTTCAGAATAAGAAACAAAGAATGAATTGTAATTGATATAATAAAATATTTTAAAATGAATTAGAAGGCTTACCTAGAAATATTGACAACTAGATTTGACTCCATAAATGAATATTTTCCAAGTTGATTAAATGGAAAAGTATATAAACAACCAAAAAACTACTTACGAAAACTGTAAGCAAGATCACAAAAAATATCACTAAGGTAATGGCTACCTTAAATCTTCCCACAAAATATGCACTATGTAAATAAAGATTAAATAAATACC
>SEYY01020939.1:20000-25000 GCA_009176605.1 Armadillidium nasatum
TTAAAAATGTCATTGTTCAAGTCAAAGTTCAACATGACAACTCAAGAAGTTGCAACAAAAAGATTTACATGCTTTGCTCTATGGTATTACGATCCCAACTGGTTTTTAGTTCCCTTAGCAAGTTTGGTTCCAAGAAAAGACTTAAAGTATCTCCTAGATTTTGAATATTGATATGATAATCATCAGTAGCTAGGAAAGCACTGAAACGTCATTAGTGGTACCTAGGTGAAGAACTAGTAGCACTCACACTTATGATGATATAGTACCAGTTGATATGAAACGAAAGGGGGTTGAAGAGAGAAGACGCAAAGAAAATTGATGTTGACAATTCGGAGAAAGGAAATGTATTGATTAACCATGATGGTTGACTTCATTACAGAATCTATCCGTTTGTTTTTTTTTCCAAAATGCATTTAGTCTTGTCATTTCTCGACATAGACACCTCAGAATGGTACGACAGAAACGACTGCAAGAAAGCAATGGAAATAGCACAGACACTAAATTTTATCGAAACTACAATAATTGTAACGAAAACAAAGAGCAGATGCAATACATTCTCCAAATCGTAGAGAGACAAAGAAAAATTTCCAAGAGTTGCCAAAGAGCAGCTGAAAGCGAATTTGGAAAATAATTAAATGATCCTCGTTCAGTAAATGTGAATAATTGACAAATGTAAAAGCCTTAAATGGTTACCTCATTGGTGGTATGGAAAAATTATATATTGTTAGAATTCATCAGTGTGTCGGGACTTTAAAGTTTTCTTCAATCAAACTAAAATTTATCACACAACGTTTTGATGGCATACCTCATAATTTAAGAGGGTGAGACTTCAAAAAATTTAAAATAAAATATTTACCTCTACACTCTTGGGCCACCCTAATATATTAATATATTATATATATATATATAATATATATATATATATATTATATATATATATATATATATATATATATATATTATATATATATATATATATTATATATATATATATATATATATATATTATATTATATATATATATATATATATATATATATATATATATATATATATATATATATATTTATATATATATATATATATATATGTATATGTGTGTGTGTGTGTGTGTGTGTGTAGGTGTGTATGTATGATAATGTATACGATATAAAGAAAATGGAAAAATGACTAACAAGTACTGAGTGTAAATATTGTGCCGAATAATATTACTATTTTCTAAAATTATACTTGACAAATGATCTCGTCATTTGGAACTATATTGATTTGTAATATCAACTAGCGAAATTTTTTATAAATATTCAAAGAGTTAAAAGATCAATTTAGTAAATAAAGGTGAAAATTCTATTGTTTTCATAGTGGAAATTCAGTATTCAATGAGCAATGAAGCTTTCGGGCAATTTTCGAAATTGTGCTATAATATATCAGTGGAGTGTTTCGTTACTTCAATTTTTCGGTTTCATTTTACATCGAAATACAAGAAAAAGGAAAATTCCAGTTTTTTCACCGGGTTTGTTCTCCTGGTCTTTGTTTTTGAGATTGGTTGTAACATTCAGTTTAATTTGCAACGTTGCCCAAGAAATTAAAGAAGAAAAACTAAAAGATATTACTATTGGTAGCCTAGTTATAGACTTTGTAACCATTTACATGTATTCAATGCTAAACATTCCTTTTGTAATAGTCACAATGAAATCGAAAACGCTTTTAAAAATATTTGGTAGAATCCAAAAGTTTAAAATTAACAAAGAAGCTTGGAACTCAGTTCTTAAATCATTGTTATTGGACCCTTTTCTGATTGTATTACTTTTGGCAATGATAAGTTTACTTTCTGTTTCAGTATATACAGGAATAACAGAGTCAAAGGAACAGAGTTTCAAAGGATATTCAGATATTTACTCTATTTTGTGTGTCATTTATGTACTCATAATGATAAGGATTTTACTTCAAACGTTAACAGCCTTGATTTCAATAAACTATAAGGACAATCTTTGTACAAATAATAACAATTTGTCTAACTTGAAAAAGTTAAAGATGTTCTCTTCAAGCTTTAGAAAGGTTGTGCATATATATATATATATATATATATATATATATATATATATATATATATATATATATATATATATATATATATATATATATATATTTATTCTTAAAGTTTCACCCCTCACGGCATTATCCCTATTCTAGAAGAGAAACATTTCCAGGTGGTATATACCTATGATCAGCAAGTGCGATCAAACCGGCGTCCTCAAGAACGGAGTCAATCATATTTTCCTTTGGGCCACTGTATAACCTTTATATATATATATATATATATATATATATAATATATATATATATATATATATATATATATATATATATATATATATATATATATATATATATATATATATATATATATATATATATATATATATATTATATATATATATATATATATATATATATATATATAGTGTGTGTGTGTGTGGTATGTGTGTGTGTGCATGTGTTGTGTGTGTGTGTGTGTGTGTGTGTGTGGAAAGTAGGTGTTCTCGTCTTACCAACTCTTACGCTCTCCATAACTTTCTCGTCTCTTTCTGCTATTCGAATTATTAGGTCACTCTCTTTATACTATTTCTATTACAACAGAAAATAATTTTCTGAATTCTCCCCTCCACTGAGTAGGGTTAGTGCATCACGCCCTTCTATAGAGTCTCGCCCATTCTCTGTCCAACTCTTTGACCCAAGAGCTAAACTCAATCTTACATGTACTTTAATGGTAAAGTATGGAACACACTCTATTTATCTATTTTCTTTGCTTTCTTTGACTTGCACACTTACGAACTCCATGAATCAATGCATGTCGGCCTCTAAATTGACTATGATTCCTATATTTCCCCAAATCTGGTGGAAATAAGAAGGCCCCTGACCTTTGACTATTAAAGTATATATATATATATATATATATATATATATATATATATATATATATATATATATATATATATATATATATATATATATATATATATATATATATATATATATATATATATATATATAAAAATGATTAGAGATTCGAAATCTATAAATATTGTCATTCAGAAATAGTTTTTGTTTAAAATTCTAAAAATAACGAAAATAATTAGGACAATTAAAATTTTCCCTTTTCCAAATATCATTTTAATAAATCTTTTGTAAATTTAAATTGAATTAAAATACTCATATATTAGAAAAGAACAATTGACTTTATATATATATATATATATATATATATATATATATATATATATATATATATATATATATATATATATATATATATATATATATATAGATAGATAGATAGATAGATAGATAGATAGATAGATAGATAGATAGATAGATAGATAGATAGATAGATAGATAGATAGATAGATAGATAGATAGATAGATAGATAGATAGATAGATAGATAGATAGATAGATAGATAGATAGATAGATAGATAGATAGATAGATAGATAGATAGATAGATAGATAGATAGATAGATAGATAGATAGATAGGTAGGTAGGTTGGTAGATAGTGTTCCACGTATACACTATGTAAAGGAAATTTTGTTCTCGGCTGGCAAGTCTTATTTTCTTTTGCCTTTGATTGCTCGGGTTTTGAAAATACTCGTTCCTTCCTTTGAATCTTTGCTTTCTTGCTTATATGAAGAAAAATCTTGGTGAATCGTGCGTTCCTTTCCGTATTTCTTTCTAATTTTTTATTGATAACAAAAATGCAGTCAACTTTACATAGTATTTAATTCAGTTTGTAGGAATCGAATGAAAAAGTTAAAATTGAGTAGTTCTACGAGATTTGCGACTATAATGTAAATTATAAGCCCCAAAAATAGTCTCCCATCATATTTTCACTGTAAGCTCCTTGATGCCTGTGTTCATTGTTTAGTATATCTTATAGTAAGAGTTTCCCTTGCTCTTCAGAGTGTGCTTCTATATATATTCTCTTTGTATTTGTCAAGATGGAAATCAAGGATATGGACTTTTAAGGACAACCTGCACCCTTTTTGACCATAGATTTACATTAACGTTTTAGCTAGTTCCATATATTTTCGGCATTGCTCTTGTCCAAGATTTATTTGCCTGGGATAGTTTTGTTTCAGTGGTTAAAGGTCAAGAAGCCTTTAACCACTGCAACAAAACACTATCAGAATAATTTTTCCTTCTCTATAAAGTTCTTGGGGAATTCTAAACACTCAATGATTTTCCTAACTTGTGGTTCAACAGGGACACCTTTGCCTCAGATAGCTTGAGAAAGAAGTTCTGAAGGTGTTTGAGTGCTTCAAAGTTTCTATTAAGAGCTCAAACAAATTGTTTCATCAAACCTAGTTTTATGATCAAGGAGAGAACAACACATTTTGAGGGTTTAATAATGGATCAAATTTCACACTGTTTCCTCAAAGAGAACTCGGTTCTTTATGGCCGGTGCTACTTAAGGTAATGTGCTGTATTGTCCCTAATATCCCAAAGATAAAGATATCAGAGAAACTTGGTAAAACGCTCCTAGAGTCCCATCAAGAAGGCTACTACTTTAAAGTCTACAATAACGTCCCAACCGTACTCCTCATTTTTCAAAGCTTGTAGTAGGAGTTTGATACTATTGTAGTCCTCCTTGAGATGCACTGAATGAGCTAAGAAAATGGATTGATATGTATTCCCGTTATGGAGAAATACAATTAAAGGCTTCTGGAGGAGCTGTCAACGAAAAAACTCCTTTTTTTAGTATTGCAGGTAATTTCAATTGTATTAAACAGACCGAAAATATCAATGCAGTAGCATAGCCCATCTTGATTAGTGAAGAATCTTGAGAAACGTTTGACATTTTCTTTTTGGAGGTCACTCGTACACTGTCGTCCAACGAATCCCACTCTTTGAGCCTTGGAATCAAAAGCTCAGTATTTGTCTTTGTTAAGTCAATATCACTGATAAAGTCATTTAGGTCTCTTTGATTTTGATAGTACGGATTCC
>SEYY01020939.1:40000-45000 GCA_009176605.1 Armadillidium nasatum
ATATATATATATATATATATATATATATATATATATATATATATATATATATATATATATATATATATATATATATATATATATATATATATTATATTATTATTATTATTTTTATTATTATTATTATTACCATCATTACACTGCAAAAATTGTCCTAATGAATCGTTGGGAAGTGGTAAAAATGTCACAACAAATTTTTTCACTTATTTTCTAATTAGAAAATAAATCGTTGAAGCCACTTTCTTATGTTTAACATGTCTTTTTTTCTATTGAAAATTTGCTTGGACATTTTTGCCAGTTATCCCAACGATTCGTTGGGACAATTTTTGCAGTATTTTATTATCATAATTATAATTCATTCCACTTTATTTACTGTAAATTATTTATTTTGCATACCTCCATCCCCAATTAATTTACTGCCTCTCTGTGTATGTAACAGCACTCAAAAGATCCACGCGTCAAATCAATAACAATGCAAAAACTTATTATAAGGCTACTGAGATGCAGCAGAAATTTCTATAGTCATACACCACCTCTACTCATAAAACTTAACAAACTGTAATTTGATCATCTAATATAAATCATCTTATATAAATCTTTCTCTCCAGAAGGAAATACACAAATTAATAAGCAATATTAATATGAATTCCTAAAAATAATCAATCTAAATAATCAGATTGAAAGAGGAATAATCTTACGAAATAACACCAACCTCAAAATTCCTTCCTACAGACTAACTAAAGCACGACAAGCAGTAAGCTACACCACCGTCATTTTATATAACCTACCCGATGCACGCCAAATAAAAAAAAATTACTTAAATTCTTGCTGAACAAGTATTATATTATTATTATTATTATTATTATTATTATTATTATTATTATTGTTATTATTATTATTATTATTATTATTATTATTATTATTATTATTATTATTATTATTTATTAAGAAGTTCTTCCGCTTTATCTTTTTACCAGGTAAAACTTCCCTTCCAATTTTAAAAAGATTTCTTTTTCTTCCAATTGCTGACTAGTTTCGTCTGTAAGCTTCAGACATCATCAGAACTTGGATTCTAGTAGATGAGTCATTTATTTTAAGATGTTAAGCCAAAAATAGATTTAGATTATAAATTTTGAATAATTATTATTATTTGAGCATCACATTAGGAGTGCAGAATTTCAAATGATTGTCAGAATCTGGTATGTCCTATATGTCAATCAATCTGCTGCGTAGCCAGTAAATATTGACGTATAATAATTATTATATTAATTATTATAATTATTTTAATAATCATAACTATTTCTTCTAGAATTGTCATTATTATTATTATTTTTACTATTATTACTATTATTATTATGATTATTATTATTTCTTATATCGTATTATTATCATTGTCACTATTATTATTATTATTATTATTATTATTATTATTATCATTATTATTATTATTATTATTATTAATTATTATTTATTATTAATTTTATTTTTTAATTTAAATTAATAACATTTTTTTTTTTAATTAAATGGAAAATAAAAAAATTGAAAAAAAAAAATTAATAAATAAAAAAAAAAAAAAATAATAATAATAATTATAAATAAAAATATATAATAATAATACAAAATAAATGGAGCTTGGTTTATCTCATCGATAGGATTTCTATTTGGGTTTTGTTAAATGAAAGAAACTTATAAACCTGTTCATGCAAAAAGTAGGGTGATGTAATTAGAGCAATCACAGGAATTAAATAATTATTTGCAAATGGAAGTATCTAAAAGAGCCCAATGTTCTTCATTGATCCAGTACAGATTAGCGATGATGATGAAAATAATATATATATATATATATATATATATATATTATATATATATATATATATATATATATATATATATATATATATATATATATATAATATATATATAATACTATTATTATTATTATTATTATTATTATTATTATTATTATTATTATTACTATTATAATTATAATTATTATTATTATTAGTATTATTATTATTATTATTATTATTATTATTATTATTATTATAATTATTACACTGAGATTGGAACCACAGAATTAACTATTGTTGGGCAAAAGCCAGATACCTACTAAAATTTTCATCAGAGTTACAGATAAAATTGGAAACCTGGTTAATTAAGGGCCGACATGTCCCTATACACGGCGGTTGAAGATGTGCATGTCAGAGGAAGTACATGTTACATTGAACATATCGGTTAAGTCTGGTGTCAGACAGTTGGTAGAAAGGATGAGACTATGTAGAAAGACGTGTCCACAAGCTCTTCTCTGTGGAGAAGGTATGCGACGAAAGAGTTCAAAAGTCTATTGTATTGTAATTAATTGAATTAGTATAGATAACGAAAGTTGATAAGACGAAAAACCCTAGACTCTATCTTTTCAAGGAGAGCTGTATGAATGGAACCATCAGATGTGTAAGGCGTACTTCATACAGGAGCAAACAACATCCTTATAAAGAGCAAGCAATTGGGGTGGAGTGACGAAATTCTGAAAGCGATTCTGAACAACTAACTACTTAAAAGCTTGTTTAGAAAAGGTAGTAATGTGATTTTACCAAGTAAAATCACGAGAAAAAGAAACACCAAGAATAAGGAGAGATGAAGATTTGAGTTATGTGCTTTCGAAGAAGATATCATAGTTGTGTGGAAGGTTGTATCGAGTTGGGAAATGGAGGAATTGAGTTTTAGTTTCATTGATAACGACCATGTTTTCTCTTCCAGAATTTGAAACAAGAGATAGATCAGAGGTCAGTTAATTCAAGTCAATCTTGTGGTGTGGGGTCATCGGCATAGGAGTAGATATGAGATGAAGTAACAGAGAGTAGGTTATTAATGAAAAGTAGAAAAAGCGTTGGGTATAGGACAGATCCTTGAGGAACAACTCTATTAATAAATTTAAAAGATTAGCGCTATCCGTCTACAACAGCTGCTATAGAACTACCAGAAGGTGAATCAGAGAGAAGGCCACAGAGAGAAAAATAGATTCCATAGAGGGAAATTTGGAATCAAAGTTTTGCCCATGCTTCTATCGAAAGCTTTCGATAATTTCAGCGCAACAGCAAAAGATTAACCAAAATGCAAAAGAGCTGAGAATTAGGAGTCAGAAAGAAGGAAAAGAAGATCTACTGTAGAGCATTTAATATGAAAGTCACTCTGGCGATCATTTATAAAATTAGAAGAAGTTAAGGATAAATTCGAAAACTTTAGAAAGAACTGAGGGTATATAATATATATATATATATATATATAATATATATATATATATATATATATATATATATATATATATATATATACGTGCGCTCATTCAGCCTGTGCCGAAGAAGGGGGACCCCTCTCAGCCCTCTAACTATCGTCCTATTTCTTTAACCTCCGTTCTTTCTAAAGTTTTCGAATCTATCCTTAACAGGAAGATTTGGAAACATCTCAATTCTTCTAATCTTATCTCTGATCGCCAGTATGGCTTTCGAAAGAAACGCTCTACTGGTGATCTTCTTTCCCTTCTCTCTGACTCTTGGTCCTCCGCTCTTCGGCATTTCGGTGAATCTTTTGCTGTAGCGCTGGACATATCGAAAGCTTTCGATAGAGTCTGGCACAAAGCTTTGATTTCCAAACTTCCCTCTTTCGGAATCTATCCTTCTCTCTGTGACCTTCTCTCTGATTTCCTTTCCGGTCGTTCTATAGCAGCTGTTGTAGACGGCCACCGTTCATCCTATAAATCTATTAATAGTGGTGTTCCTCAAGGATCTGTCCTATCCCAACACTTTTTCTGCTTTTCATTAATGACCTTCTCTCTATTACTTCATCTCCTATCCACTCCTATGCTGATGACTCCACCCTTCATTACTCTTTTCATTTTGAAAGACGCCCCTCCCAGCAACAGTTAATAGAGGCAAGGAGGGTGGCCTTGGAGCAACTAACCTCTGATCTATCTCTCATTTCAAATTGGGGCAGAAGAAAACATGGTCGTTTTCAATGCCTCAAAAACTCAATTCCTCCATCTCTCTACTCGACACAATCTTCCACACAACTACGATATCTTCTTCGAAAACACGCAACTCAAACCTTCATCTCTCCTTAATATTCTCGGTGTTTCTTTTTCTCGTGATCTTTCTTGGAAAGATCACATTACCTTCTCTTTCTAAACAAGCTTCTAAGAGGTTGGGTGTTCTGAGGCGCCTTCAATATTTCTTCACACCACCCCAGTTGCTTGCTCTGTATAGGGGTGTTGTTCGCCCTGTATGGAGTATGCGTCACACATCTGGGGTGGTTCCACACATACAGCTCTCCTTGAAAAAGGTGGAGTCTAGAGCTTTTCGCCTTATCAATTCTCCTGCTCTCACTAATTCTCTCCAATCTCTTTCTGCCCGTCGAAATGTTGCGTCACTCTCTCTCTACTATCGCTATTACAATGGACACTGCTCTTCTGAACTCTCTCGTCGCATACCTCCTCCATTAAGAAGGGCTCGTGCGACTCGTCTTTCTACACAGTCTCATCCTTTCTCTGTCCAACTCTCTGACCCCAGACTTAACCTCTATGCTCAATCTTACATGTACTCTACTGGTAAAGTCTGGAACACACTTCCTTCATCTATTTTCCCAACTTCCTATGACTTAGGCACCTTTAAACGCCGTGTATCAGGTCATGTCGGCCTTTAATTTGACCATGTTTCCGACTTTCCTCCCAACTCTGGTGGAACAATGGTAGGCCTCTGGCCTTTGCCCACCAGAGGAGAAATAAAAAAAAAATATATATATATATATATATATATATATATATATATATATATATATATATATATATATATATATATATATATATATATATATATATATATATATATATATATATATATATATATATATATATATATATATATATATATATATATATATATATATATATATATATATATATATATATATATATATATATATATATATATATATATATATATATATAT
>SEYY01020939.1:50000-52500 GCA_009176605.1 Armadillidium nasatum
GTATTGTTGCCAGAAAAGGGGTTGTCAGATTCTTAAATTAATTCTATTTTCCATTTAATTTGTATATTAAAACAAGCATATTTTGGTGAATCGTAGAGAATGTAGTTTGTTAGAAAGATGTTTCAAATATTTTAAAGCTTTTTCTTATCAATTTCTTAAAGTTTTGATAAAAACAAATTTATATATAATAAATTTTTAAATTCGATTATTTAACCCAAAATATTATATCCATTATAATTTAAAAACCATTTTATTTTAAAATGTAATAATAATAATATAATATATATAATATATATATATATATATATATATATATATATATATATATATATATAATATATATAATAATATATATATATATATATATATATATATATATATATATATATATATATATATATATATATATTATATATATATATATATATATATATATATATATATATATATATATATATATATATATATATATATATATATATATATATATATATATATATATATATATTATATATATATATATTATATATATATATATATATATATATATATATATATATATATATAATATATAATATATATATATATATATATATATATATATATATATATTATATATATATATATATATATATATATATATATATATATATATATATATATATAATATATATATATATATATATATATATATATATATATATATATATATATATATATATATATATATATATATAATATATATATATATATATATATATATATATATATATTAATATTTAAAATATTCAAATGCATTCTGGAGAAAATATTTTGATAAATAGCCTAGCTTTAGGTTTCATTAGAAGCAGCTTATTTAATATCGAATAATTTAAGTAAGAACTAGAAACAAAAGACAAGCATTCATGATAAAAATGTCTTTAAAAAATATTTGAATATTACCTCAAGCAAATTAAAAAAAAAAGATCAGTTTTTATTACATGTTTAATTTTCAGTCAAAATAATTAGACCCCAAGGTGAATTTTGTTTCTAGTTCTTTACGAATAAAGTGATTTCCCACTTTTATTTAACATTTTTTTAAGCTGTAACATGTTTATATAATTATAAAATAGCCTGCATATTTTTTAAATTATGATTTTTTCAAAATTACACAGTTAAATATATATATATATATATATATATATATTATATATATATATATATATATATATATATATATATATATATATATATTATATATATATATATATATATATATTATATATATATATATATAGGGACCGACCGGGGCTGGAATTTGCTTGGGGGCCGGGGCCGGGGCCGGGGCCGGGACCGGGGTTCTGGCCGGGGTTGCCTAAAATTTGTAAAGTCAAAAGCACTGAAATTTTACTTTAAAAAAATTAGATATAAAATTAAATGAGGTTTATTTAAAAAGGCGTAGAATAGCCAACATTCATTTATATTAATGATTATAGCATTTTCTCCGAAAAAAATTCAGAAAATTACGGATTTTGAATAATAAAAAGTACAAAAATTAAAAAAAAAATTTTTTTTATTCATAATAGTGATTTAACAGCTTTACATAGGTAAGACACTAATGTATACATAGGTAAGACACTAATGTAAAGTTTGAAAAAATGTAAGATATAAAATTATCAATATAACCTGTATTTATACATATTGTTATTTTATTGATATGTATCAAACTTGCATCAATTAGCTACATTATTTCAAAATATTATTTTTTTATACTTTCAGTCAATATAGTTAAAAGATCAGCTTCAGCAGTATGGGAGTACTTTACAATGTTTCAGGATAGGCTCGAAATAGCTAAATGTAGCATCTGCAGTCAAAAAATTAGGAAGAGGACTACCAGGTGCTACAAGTAAAAAATTTTCAACTAAATCTTATGGGGTATCAAAAATCAAAACACAAAGATTAAGATTCCCTAGCAGAAAACGAGCGGTCAAAAGAAACAGAAAAAAAGAGAAAATTTTAAAAAAGCAAGAAGAATAATCTTAATTTTCTTATATTTTGTTTGTTGCGTCACTTTCTCTATACTATCGCTATTACAACGGACATTGCTCTTCTGAACTCTCACGTCGCATGCCTCCTCCTTTGAGAAGTGCTCGTGCGACACGACTTTCTACAGAGTCTCATCCTTTCTCTGTCCAACTCTCTGACTTAACCGCTATGCTCAATCTTACATGTATTCTACTGGTAAAGTCTGGAACACCCTTCCTTTATCTGTTTTCCCAACTTCCTTTGACTTGCATACTTTTAAGGGCCGTGTGTCGGGTCACGTCGGCCATTAGCGACCAGATGCAGAATGTTCACCAATTCTGGTGGACTTCCGGCCTTTGCCCACCAGAGGAAACAAAAAAAATTATATATATATATATATATATATATATATATATATATTATATATATATATATATATATATATATATATATATATATATATATATATATATATATATATATATATATTATATAT